>JAYEPQ010000011.1:20538347-20760847 GCA_036321105.1 Dracaena cambodiana | reverse complement strand
GTATCCTTATAAATTAGGGTTTTTTAGGTAATTTTGTGCACTTTGTGGTTAATAAAGGTTAGGGTTTTGCCGAAAAGGTAACAACCGCCATATCAAGCTCTAGAAGAATTCCATTATTGTTTAGTACTTTCTAGTGAGTAAAAATATTTAATTTGCTTTTTAGATAGATTTAATTATTTTCTAGTATAGATCTTCAATGACTTTCATAAATAAAAATAGGATTTTGATAATTAGGAGTATAAGTAGCTAACTTAATTAAGGTTTAGGATGTAGATGAAACTATGAATCAACCATATAATTGCTTTCTATTAATTTCTTTGTAAAATAAAATAATAAAGATATGTTCTTTCAATGAAAAAATTAAAATATAACAACTCGTAGATTAATATTTTGATAGGTTATACTTGAGTTAAGTTTCTTAATATCCTATACTTAGTTAGGGTTTGGAGTTGTTGATTTTTGTCTTCTTCATAAAATTATCTAACAAATTAGTTTATTTTTTATGAAAAGTAGTATATTTGATGAGTTATACTTTCACGCCACTTGATAACTCATACTTAGAATACTTTAAATAAATATTAAACTAAAAGATCAGTTTTTATAATAGGAAAAAGATAATAGAAATAATACTTGGTTGTGAACTAGTAATTGTGAACTTGTAAATTCTATATCTTAGGCTAATTAGAATAATTTGAAATCAACTTAGAACCCATAACTAGCTTGTTAAAATAATATGATTAGCAAGATAACAAAACACCTTAGATCCTCGTAAGAACGACCTGTTTGCGTTACAACTAACACTATGCGCTTGCAGTAGATTTATCACATCAAGGTTTTAGCGTCATTGCTGGGATAGATGGTATTTTCTTGCTTTTTGATGAATATCATATATTATATTTTTTTCTCCCATATTTTATCTATTTTTGTATATAAATAAATGCTACTCTGGTATTTTTAGTGTCTTTTTCAGGTA
This sequence comes from Dracaena cambodiana, assembly GCA_036321105.1. NCBI lineage: Eukaryota > Viridiplantae > Streptophyta > Magnoliopsida > Asparagales > Asparagaceae > Dracaena > Dracaena cambodiana. The sequence continues at coordinate 20,759,874 of JAYEPQ010000011.1, read as the reverse complement.
ATCTGATTCGTATAAGGAGATGGTATGAAATTAGAGTTAGAATAGGAAATCAAAGTTCGAAAAGTTTCTAAAGTAGGCAAGACTACGATGCTGAAGAGACTCAAAGTCGAATACGGTTAGGAATATTAAACGTACAAGACAAGAGTTTCATGAAGAAAACATTTCAAGAATTTTTCACTTAAATTGCCCGCTAATTAGCGGTTTTAGACGCCAAATGGCTGCCCAATGTGGGCTCCATGCACTGAATCTTTGTTGGTGGATTCATCATAATTTTTTAGTTTTTCAGTTCTGTTAGAATTAGGGTTTGATTTCTGAGACCTATATATTGGCCGTATTCTTGTATTCTAAGGAAAATCCTGAAGTTTTTGTACTTGTTTTAAATTAATAAAATTAGGATTTTGCTGAAAGGGTGGCGGCCATAATACCGTGCTCCAGAGGTAAATCATTGCTTTTAATTCTATATTTGCTTTCTAGATAGAGTTAATTACTTTCTAGTTTAGGTTTTATTTCTTTCTAGATTAGATTTATTTGTTTTCATGAATAAAAATATGATTTTGCTTACTAGAATTATGTGTAACTAATTTTCTTTAGCCCTAGGATGTAGATGAAGTTAGTTTAATAGATCTAACATGGATTTATCTCATCTTCTTCCTAGAAAGAAATAAAATTATGATTTTTTATATAAATAAATAAAAGATAGAGTTCACAAATCATAATTCTTTGATAGATTATGCTTAATTAATATTTTGATAATCTATACTTAGATGAAATTTAGAATTCATATTCTTTGTTTATTTCTAGAATCATTAACAAGATTTTCCTATAAATAAATTGACTGGAATAAACTTGTAAATCTGATTTCTTTGATAGGTTATATTAAAGTTCGGTCTTTTGATAGTCTATACTTAGATTAGAGTTTGAAGTTTATCTCTTTGCTTTTGTTTATAAGATTTTCTACGTGATATAATTTGTTTTTAAGAAAGGTGTTATTTTTTATGGTCTATACTAGCATATCACTTGATAGGTCATACTTAGGGGCACTTGATTAAAATCAAATTAAAAAGATCACCTTTTTAATATGTTACTTAACGGTGCATAATTAAAAAGATAGGAAGAAAGAGATAATTCACTGTTAGACTATTATTCTAATGGATTCGAAATTTTAGGCTAACCTTTAAAACTTAGAACCAATCTTCTCTCAATTTAGAAACTCTTAGTTAATCCACTAGAACTAAAGAAATAGTAAGAAGTGCAAAACAGCTAAGATTTTTGTGGGACGACCTGTATAGCGCTACAACTAACACTGTACGCTTGCAGTAATTTATCACATCAAGTTTTTGGCGCTGTTGCCGGGGATCGACAGTGTTTCTCTTGTTTTTTCTAAAGTTTTACGGGTTAACAGTATGTGTTGAGTGTGCAGAGAATAGAAATTGTAGATACAGGAAGACAAAAAGGATCAGAAGTGTCTCTGGACTAAGCAGCAGAAACCAGAGAGTCAAACTCTCTGGTTTAGCTGCTATTTAGCGGCCAAAACCGCCAATTAGCAGTAAGTAAAGATGATTCTGAACCCAAATTTTCTCCTGTACTGTGATTTGGTTAAAAAAAACAATCAATCTTTTTTTTATTTTCTTTTCCATCTCTCTCCCTCTCCGTCTCTTTCAAAAAAAATTAATTACAAAAAATGTTTCCAAATCAAACTTGTTGCTATCATTGTCGTGATCCATATCGTAATTATTATCAGTGTCCATGGATAGGAAGTTCGCTAGAATTAGGTCATAATTAAATTCACAACACATATAATGAACCTACGAGCGCTTCTTATATACAAAATTATTATTATGAATGGATGAATAATTCTAATTTTGCATATAATCAAGAGCCATACCAAGAGAGTCCTCCATCTGATTATTTCTTTATGGGCTATTCATCTTCATGTTCTATATTCAATCATAAACAAGATATTCAAATTAACATGTTAGATGAAAGATTAAAAAGATTAGAAGCAAGTTATGAATGTTATGAGAATATACCTTCAACCACTTCATATCTGTCATCAAATATGTACACAGATCTATCATATGCACCATCAAATTTCATTCATGATCTCGAGATGCAATCATTTGAACAAAATAAGAAAAATTACAATCATGAGTCTGAGAAACGAAGATATAGAATAGAGGAAGGTATACAAGTTTTGCCACAATCATCCTCTCAAACTGCAGCTTGTATGGAAGATTTTCTCAAAGCGATTTTTCAAACTAAAATTTTTGAAGATCAACCATCTAATAGTTTTAACATATCTAACTCCAACGAGTAACCACTCCAGTCATCTTTTGAAGTAGATATGATTCAAAATGAATTGAATAATTTTGTGCATGATGAGTATATAATTCAACATTGTGATCAACTTATTTTAGATCATTGTGAAAATAATTATGAAGAAATTGGTGATAAAGAAAAAAATTTGCATGGTGATTTGTTTCATGATGAGTTTGCTAGTGACACATTATCATTTGATTCTTTTGATGGAAATTGTGAAGAAATTTGTGAAAAAGAATTTTTATTCCTTCATAATAACTTAACTAATGATAAGTTCACTAGTATAGTATTTTCTTTTGAGAATTTTGATGATAGGATTGAAGAAAATTTGCATGACAAGCCTATAATGCTTGAAGATTGGAAGGAACTACAAAAAGAAGAGATTATAGTACCAATAATTTAGAAAGATGATCTAAAATCGAGCTCATGATTCCGCAACATTAAAGTGAGTATTTATTTCACAATTTGATAAAACCAAAATACTTACTGCTATGAAAGATGCTTGTGGGTCAAATATCGACGATAAAGATATGATTTCCAGCTTCAAAATTTTATTATTGAATAAAAAAAGAAAGGTAGAAATAAATTGAGAAAAATAAAAAACAAGATGGAGACATTAAATGCAAAACTGACAAAAAGACTAAGTTCATCCATATCAAAACATAAAAGGATACACGATGAGAGTGGAAAGCGATAAAGAGATCGTAAGCGGTTTGAATTTTCTAGTAAATGTATAATATGTATATCATAGTTTTCTTATTTATTTTACCACATTTGGTTTTTGTATGAGGGCATATACGAGTTTAGGTGTGGGGGAGTGGGTTAGGATATTTTTTATTTGTGATTTTAGTCTTTTAGAGTTTTTATTTTATTTTTAGATGATTTTTAGATTTCTTTATTTTACACTTTGGGTAGTTTTTAGGGTAACTAACTAAAAATAAATAAAAAAACGAAAAAAATGAGAAAAATAAATAAAAAAATTTCAGAACAAATTTATGTATTTTTATCAATAGATCAACCTAATTACAGATAAAGAAACAAATTTAGAATTGAAATTGGATAGAAGAGTATATTGGACGACACACTTTGAATTTTATGAAAAAGATTAAAATCTGAAAAATAAATACCGCTAACTATACATCTATTTTTCACTTCACAATAATTTATTAGGTTAAGGACAAAGACGATAACGAATGAGTAAGTCTTCTCTCTCTGAAAAAAGGTGAGAATAAAATAATGGGGTGAGTCTGGTATTAAGACAATAGGCTCGAGAGTGATAAAATAATGGGGTGAGCCTGGTATTAAGGCAATAGTTTCAAGAGTGAAAAAATAATACGATCCAAGTAATCAGGTTTTTTGTGCCTAAGTAAGCGTGAATATTCGCATGAAAGATAAAATATTCTAAAAAAAAGAAAAAAAAGAAAAGAGTATGAACTGAGTAATCGGGTATATTGCGCCTAAGTAAGCGTGAATATTCGCATGAAAGGTGAAATATTCTTAAAAAAAAGAGAAAAAAAATTTATGAGAGAGGAGATGAATCATGAGATAGAGTTGAAGTCCAAAGCCGAATTAGACTATCATACGTGCACGTAAATGTATAGGAGCCAATGGATTATATGTTAGTGGGTATTGAAAGATAGGATTTAAATTTTTCATTAAAATGATAAGTGTATCTGATATGACACTTGATTTGAAAATTAATAATCTAAATATGTCCTTGAATTTGTATATTAGTGAGATTAATTGATGAAAATATTATAAAAAAAGATTTTTCTTTCTTTTGTATAAAATTTTTATTTTTCTTGATTTTCGGTTATCCTTATTTTTCTTTTCTTTATTTCTTAATCTATTTTCTTCACGAATTTTGTGGGTATATTTACTGCAAACCCTCACGAGACACAACTCGTCCACTATGGTAACCTAGGGGTTTAAAGGCTTATTGCACATGCTAAGTGCAATCGCGATTCCTGCGAAAGTGAGTTAGGATTTTTTTTTTTCATTTTAGTTTTAGGTTTTGCTTGACGACTAGCAAAAGATAGGTGTGGGGTGTGATGAATATCATATATTATATTTTTTCTCCCATATTTTATCTATTTTTGTATATAAATAAATGCTATTCGGGTATTTTTAGTATCTTTTTCAGGTAATCGGATTCGTACAAAGAGATGACATGAAATCAGAGTTGGAATAGGAAATCAAAGTCCGAAAAGTTTCTAAAGTGGGCAAGACTACGATGCTGAAGAGACTCAAAGTCAAATACAGTCAGGAATATTAAATGTACAAGACAAGAGTTTCATGAAGAAAAATTTTCAAGAATTTTTCACTTAAATTGGTCGCTAATTAGCGGTTTTAGCTGCCAAATGGCAGCCTAATGTGGGCTCCATGCACTGAATTTTTGTAAGTGGATTCGTCATAATTTTTTAGTTTTTGAGTTCTGTTAGAATTAGGGTTTGATTTTCGAGGCCTATATATTGGCCGTATACTTGTATTCTAAGAAAAATCCTGAAGTTTTTGTACTCGTTTTAAATTAATAAAATTAGGATTTTACTGAAAGGGTGGCGGCCACAATACCGTGCTCTAGAGGTAAGCCATTTCTTTTAATTCTTTATTTGCTTTCTAGATAGAGTTAATTGCTTCTAGTTTAGGTTTTATTGCTTTCTAGATTAGATTTATTTGCTTTCATGAATAAAAATAGGATTTTGCTTACTAGAATTATATGTAACTAATTTTCTTTAGCCCTAGGATATAGATGAAGTTAGTTTAATAGATCTAACATGGATTTATCTCAACTTCTTCCTAGAAAGAAATAAAATTATGATTTTTTTCTATAAATAAATAAAATATAGAATTCACATATCATAATTCTTTAATAGATTATGCTTAATTAATATTTTGATAATCTATGCTTAGATGAAATTTGGAATTCATATTATTTGTTTATTTCTAGAATCATTAACAAGATTTTCCTATAAATAAATTAAGTTGAATAAACTTGTAAATCTGATTTCTTTGATAGGTTATACTTAAGTTCGGTCTTTTGATAGCCTATGCTTAGATTAGGGTTTGAAATTTATCTCTTTGCTTTTATTTATAAGATTTTCTAAGTGATATAATTTTTTTTTAAGAAAGGTGTTATTTTTTATGGTCTATACTTGCATATCACTTGATAGGTCATACTTAGGGGCACTTGATTAAAATCAAATTAAAAAGATCACCTTATTAATATGTTACTTAACTGTGCATAATTAAAAAGATAGGAAGAAAAAGATAATTCACAGTTAGGCTATTATTCTAATGGATTCGAAATTCTAGGCTAAACTTTAGAACTTAGAACCAATCTTCTCTCAATTTAGAAACTCTTAGTTAATCCATTAGAACTAAAGAAATAGTAAGAAGTGCAAAACACCTAAGTTCTTTGTGGGACAACCTGTATAGCGTTACAACTGACACTGTACGCTTGCAGTAATTTATCATATCAAGTTTTTGACGCCGTTGCCGGGATTCGACGGTGTTTCTCTTGTTTTTTTCTAAAGTTTTACGGGTTAACAGTGTGTGTTGAGTGTGCAGGGAATAGAAATTCCAGATATAGGAAGACAAAAAGGATCAGAAGAGTCTCTGGACTAAGCAGCAGAAACCAAAGAGTCAAACTCTCTGGTTTATCTGCTATTTAGCAGCCAAAACCGCCAATTAGCGGTAAGTAAAGGTGATTCTGAACCCAAATTTACTCCTGTACTGTGATTTGGTTAAAAAAAAACAATCAATCTTTTTTTTTATTTTCTTTTCCATCTCTCTCCCTCTCCATCTTTTTCAAAAAAAAATTAATTAAAAAAATGTTTCCAAATCAAACTTATTACTATCATTGTCGTAATCCATATCGTAATTATTATCAGTGTCCATGGATAATAAGTTCGCTAGGACTAGGTCATAATCAAATTCACAACACATATAATGAAGCTACGAGCGCTTCTTATATACAAAATTATAATTATGAATGGATGAATAATTCTAATTTTGCATATAATCAAGAGCCATACCAAGAGAGTCCTCCATCTAATTATTTCTTTCTGGGCTATTCATCTTCATGTTCTACATTCAATCATGAACAATATATTCAATTGAAAATGCTAGATAAAAGATTAAAAAGATTGAATGTTATGAGAATATACCTTCAACCACTTCATATCTGTCATCAAATATGTACACAGATCTATCATATGCACCATCAAATTTCACTCATGATCCCGAGATGCAATCATTTGAGAAAAATGAGAAAAATTACAATCATGAGTCTGAGAAACGAAGACGTAGAATAGAGAAAGGTATACAAGTTTTGCCACAATCATCCTCTCAAACTGCAGCTTGTATAGAAGATCTTCTCAAAGCGGTTTTTCAAACTAAAATTTTTGAAGAGCAACCATCTAATAGTTTGAACATATCTAACTCCAATGAGCAACCACTCCAGTCATCTTTTGAAGTAGATATGATTCAAAATGAATTGAATAATTTTGTGCATGATGAGTCTATAATTCAACATTGTGATCTACCTATTTTAGATCATTGTGAAAATAATTATGAAGAAATTGGTGATAAAGAAAAAAATTTGCATGGTGATTTGTCTCATGATGAGTTTGCTAGTGACACATTATCATTTGATTCTTTTGATGGAAATTGTGAAGAAATTTGTGAAAAAGAATTTTTATTCCTTCATAATAACTTGACTAATGATAAGTCCACTAATATAGCATTTTTTTTTGAAAATTTTGATGATAGGATTGAAGAAAATTTGCATGACAAGCCTATAATATTTGAAGATTGGAAGGAACTACAAAACGAAAAGATTATGGTACCAATGATTTAGAAAGACGATCCAAAATCGAGCTCATGATTCCGCAACATCAAAGTGAGTATTTATTTCACAAGTTGATAAAACTAAAATACTTACTGCTATGAAAGATACTTGTGGGTCAAATATCGACGATAAATGTACGATTTCCAACTTTAAAATTTTATTATTGAATAAAAAAAAGAAAGGTAGAAATATATTGAGAAAAATAAAAAACAAGATGGAGAGATTAAATGCAAAACTGACAAAAAGACTAAGTTCATCCATATCAAAACATAAACGGATACACGATGAGAGTGGAAAGCGATCAAGAGATCGTAACCGGTTTGAATTTTCTAATAAATGTATAATATGTATATCATAGTTTTCTTATTTATTTTACCACACTTAGTTTGTATATGAGGGCATATACGAGTTTAGGTGCTGGGGAGTGGGTTAAGATATTTTTTTTTGTGATTTTAGTTTTTTAGAATTTTTATTTTATTTTTAGATGATTTTTGGGTTTCTTTATTTTACACTTTGGGTAGTTTTTAGGGTAACTAACTAAAAATAAATTAAAAAATGGAAAAAAACGAAAAACATTAATAAAAAAATTTAATAACAAATTTATGTATTTTTATTAATTGATCAAACTAACTACAGATAAAAAATTAAATTTTGATTTGAAATTGGATAGGATAGTAGATTGGACGATACACTTTGAATTTTATGAAAAAGATTAAAATATGAAAAATAAATATCGCTAACTATACATCTATTTTTCACTTCACAATAATTTATTAGGTTAAGGATAAAAATGATAACGAATGAGTAAGTTTTCTCTCTCTAAAATAATAGGGTGAGCCTAGTATTAAGGCAATAGGCTCGAGAGTGGTAAAATAATGGGGTGAGCCTGATATTAAGGTAATATTCTTAAGAGTGAAAAAATAATATGATCTAAGTAATCGGGTACTTTGCGCCTAAGTATGAATATTAGCATGAAAGATGAAATATTCTGAAAAAAAGAAAAAAAAGAAAAGAGTATGAACCGAGAAATCGGGTATATTGCGCCTAAGTAAGCGTGAATATTCGCATGAAAGGTGAAATATTCTTAAAAAAAGAGAAAAAAAGAATTTTTTTTTTGAGAGAAGAGATGAATCATGAGTTAGAGTTGGAGTTCAAAGCCGAAGTAGACTATCACACGGGCACGTAAATGTATAGGAGCCAATGGATTATATGTTAGTGGGTATTGAAAGATAGGATTTAAATTTTTGATTAAAACGATAAGTGTATCTCATATGACACTTGATTTGAAAATTGATAATCTAAATGCGTTCTTGAGTTTGTATATTAGTGAGATTAATTGATAAAAATATTATAAAAGAAGATTTTTCTTTCTTTTGTATAAAATTTTTATTTTTCTTGATTTTCGGTTCTCCTTGTTTTTCTTTTCTTTATTTCTTAATCTATTTTCTTCACGAATTTTGTGGGTATATTCACTGCAAACCCTCACGAGACACAATTCGTCCACTAGGGTTACCTAGGGGTTTAAAGACTTGTTGCACATACTAAGTGCAATCGCGATTCCTGCGAAAGTGAGTTAGGATTTTTCTTTTTTATTTTAGTTTTAGGTTTTGCTTGAGGCCTAGAAAAAGATAGGTGTGGGGGTGTGATGAATATCATATATTATATTTTTCCTCCCCTATTTTATCTATTTTTGTATATAAATAAATGCTACTCTGGTATTTTTAGTGTCTTTTTTAGGTAATCCAATTCCTACAAGGAGATGACATGAAATCAAAGTTGGAATAGGAAATCAAAGTCCGAAAAGTTTCTAAAGTGGGCATGACTACGATCCTAAAGAGACTCAAAGTCTAATACAGTCAGGAATATTAAATGTACAAGACAAGAGTTTCATGAAGAAAAAATTTTAAGAAGTTTTCCCTTAAATTGGCCGCTTATTAGCGGTTTTAGCCGGCAAATGGCTGCCCAATGTGGGCTCCATGCACTGAATTTTTATCGGTGGATTCGTCATAATTTTTTAGTTTTTCAGTTCTTTTAGAATTAGGGTTTGATTTCTAAGACTTATATATTGGCCGTATCTTTGTATTCTAAGAAAAATCCTGTAGTTGTACTCATTTTAAATTAATAAAATTAGGATTTTGCTGAAAGGGTGGCGGCCACAATATCATGCTCCAGAGGTAAGCCATTACTTTTAATTCTTTATTTGTTTTCTAGATAGAGTTAATTGCTTTCTAGTTTAGGTTTTATTGCTTTTTAGATTAGATTTATTTGCTTTCATGAATAAAAATAAGATTTTGCTTACTAGAATTATGTGTAACTAATTTTCTTTAGCCCTAGGATGTAGATGAAGTTAGTTTAATAGATTTAATATGGATTTATCTCATCTTCTTCCTAGAAAAAAAATAAAATTATGATTTTTTTCTATAAATAAATAAAAGATAGAGTTCACAAATCATAATTTTTTGATAGATTATACTTAATTAATATTTTGATAATCTATACTTAGATGAAATTTGAAATTCATATTCTTTTTTTATTTCTAGAATCATTAACAAGATTTTCCTATAAATAAATTGATTTGAATAAACTTGTAAATCTGATTTCTTTGATAGGTTATACTTAAGTTCGGTCTTTTAATAGCCTATGCTTATATTAGGGTTTAAAGTTTATCTCTTTGCTTTTGTTTATAAGATTTTCTACTTGATATAATTTATTTTTAAGAAATGTGTTATCTTTGATGGTCTATACTTGCACATCACTTGATAGGTTATACTTAGGGGCACTTGATTAAAATCAAATTAAAAAGATTACCTTTTAATATGTTACTTAACCGTGCATAATTAAAAAGATAGGAAGAAAGAGATAATTCACTGTTAGGCTATTATTCTAATGGATTCGAAATCCTAGGCTAACCTTTAGAATTTAGAACCAATCTACCCTCAATTTAGAAACTCTTAGTTAATCCACTAGAACTAAAAAAATAGTAAGTAGTGCAAAACACTTAAGATCTCTGTAGGACGATCTGTATAGCGCTATAACTGACACTGTACGCTTGCAGTAATTTATCACATCACTTTTTCTAATATTTTATGGGTTAATAGTATGTGTTGAGTGTGCAGGGACTTGAAAGCGCAGATATAGGAAAACAAAAGGGATCAGAAGAGTTTCAAAGTTGCTTTGCAGAAACTAGAGAGATATACCCTCTGGTTCTGCTACTAATTGGCAGCAAGAAGCGCCAAATAGCGACCGCCTAGGTGATTTCTTCCCCCATTTTCTCTCCAGTTCTATGTTTTGAGTTTCTGGTTCTGTAAAAAATAATAAAAAAATAATAAAAACACTAGAAACAGTAACACATCACATTTTTTTTTTATCATATTCCATCATTTCATTTGCACTACACCCCACTTCTTATATTAGTTAAGCAAACTCATGCATCCACTCATGGTTGTTGGTTCATGCCACATTGGACCCATAATTAATTTGGTCGACTAGTGAGATCAGATTTGTTTGTGGGAGACAATATGGACCAACTGATTCCGATCCTGCATGATCGATGTTACCCGTTGCGCACATCACTACCATTATGCATCAAACTTCCACACATAGTGGGTAATCACTATGAACTAAAAACCGTAGTATATCAGTATACTTTCTAAATTTACTGGTTCTGATTCTGAGAATGCATATCTTTTTAGCAGTAAATTTTAGAAAGTGTGCATGATGATTAAACTGCAACACTTGTTGGAAGATGCAATTAAGCTCCGCTTCATTCTATTTGCTCTCAAAGATAATGCCAAGAAGTGGTTGTATAGTATGACTACTGATGTGATAATTTAACTATAAGCGTACAGTATAGGTGTAGTGTTGTACAGGTCGTCTCACAGAGATCTCAGGTGTTTTGCGATCCTTACTATTTCTTTAATTCTACTAGATTAACTGAGAGTTTATAGGTTGAAATTTGGTTGTTCTAATTAGCCTAGAATCTAGAATCTACTAGTTTCCAACAATGTATTTACTTCTATTATCTTCTTTTTTCATAAAAAGGTGATCTTTTAGTTTAATCTTTATTTAAAGTGCCCTAAGTATGAGCTATCAAGTGGTGTGCAAGTATAACTCATCAAAAATTCTATTTTTCATAAAACTAAACTAAATCATTAGATAAATCTATGATAAAAATGAAAACCAACAACTCCAAACCCTAATAAGCATAGACTATCTAGAAATTTAACTCAAGTATAACCTATCAAAGTATTAATCTACGAGTTCTTATTTGAATCTTTTCATGGAAAAATCATATCTTTATTTATTTTTATTAGGAAGAAAAATACTAGAGAGCAATTACATGGTGGATTCTAGTTTCATCTACATCCTAGAGCTAAACTAATTAGCTACTCATAATTCTAGTAAGCAAAATCCTATTTTTATTCATGAAAGCAAATAAATCTAATCTAAAAAGCAATAAAACCTAAACTAGAAAGCAATTAACTCTATCTAAAAAGCAAGTAAAGATCTAAAAACAATGACTTACCTTTAGAGCACGGTATTGTGGCCGCCACCCCTTCAGCAAAATCCTAATTTTATTAATAAAAAGTACATCTAAAATTACATTTAAAAAGCTTTCCTCTATTTACAAGGATTCATGGGGTATTTATAATCCAAATACAATCCTACTTCTACTCAAATTCAATACAAAAGATATGATGCTAATCCAATACAAATTAATATCAAGATATATAATTTTATCCATAGGTATTAGAAACCAATGGTTGAGATTAGATGGCGTAAAATACTAATTTTCGGGTCCAAAATCCAAAATTAAGTTCAACAAACCCGTAGCCCGCTGGATTGGATTTTTCACTCTACAGTGGTTCAGTAAAATGGTCATAACTTTTGCATACGAACTCGGATTAAGCTATTCTTAGACTTGTTTTGAAGATAATTCCGATTTCTATAAATGTTCCCCACATGAAAGTTTCCAGTTCAAGCTTTATTTTCACCGAAAATACTCTTGAACTTGCTACTGCTGCACTTGAGTATCGATTTTCGCCTTAGTTAATTTTCTTTGCTCATATTCTTGATAAATTTGTATCTTCTTCTTTTTTACTTACGAAACCTTTGTTACCTATAAAAACACACTAAATATATCCGAGTAGCAATTATTTATATACAAAAATAGATAAAATATGAGAGGAAAAATGCATAATATGATACTTATCACACTCCCACACCTATCTTTTGCTAGTCCTCGAGCAAAACCTAAACCTAAGAAGAAAATTAAAAATTCTAACTCATTTTCGTAGGAATCGCGATTACACTTAGTATGTGCAACAAGCCTTTAAAACGCTAGGTCACCCTAGTGGACGAGTGTTATCTCGTGAGAGTTTGCAGTGAATATACCCATAAAATTCAAGAAGAAAATAGATTAAGAAATAAAGAGAAGAAAAAATAAGGATAACCGAAAATCAAGAAAAATAAAATTTTTATATAAAAGAAAGAAAAATATTTTTTTAATGATATTTTCATCAATTAATCTCACTAATATACAAACTCAAAAACGCATTTAGATTATCAATTTTCAAATCGAGCATCATATCAGATACACTTAATTTTTTAATCAAAAATTTAAATCGTATCTTTCAATACTTACTAACAGATTGGCTCCTATACAACTATGTGCACGTGTGATAGTCTACTTCGGCCTTAGACTCCAACTCTAACTCATGATTCATCCTCTCTCTCATAACAATTTTTTTCTCTTTTTTTTTCTTTTCTTTTTTTAAAGAATATTTCACTTTTCATTCGAATATTCACGCTTGCTTAGGCGCAATATACCCGATTACTCGGTTCATACTCTTTTTTTTTTTTTTTTTTAGAATATTTCACCTTTCATGCGAATATTTACGCTTACTTAGGCGCAAAATACCTGATTACTCAGATCATACTCTTTTTTTTTCACTCCTGAGGCTATTGCCTTAATACCAGGCGCACCCCATTATTTTATCACTCTTGAGACTATTGCCTTAATACTAGACTCACCCCATTATTTTATTCTCACTTTTTTTTCTTTTTTTTGTTTAGAGAGAGAAGACTTACTCAATGGTTATCATTTTTGTCCTTAACCTAATAAACTATTGTGAAGTGAAAAAAAGATGTATACTTAGCTTAAAACTACTGTTAGTGATATTTATTTTTCGGATTTGATCTTGTTATAAAATTCAAAGTGTATCATCCAATCTACTCTCCTATCCAATTTCAAATCTAAATTTGTTCATTTATCTGTAATTAGGTTGATCTATTGATAAAAATACATAAATTATTTTTTTCAATTTTTTTCAGATTTTTTTTAGTTTTTTTAATTATTTTTTCAGTTAGTTACCCTAAAAACTAGCCAAAGTGTAAAATAAAGAAACCCAAAAATCTAAAAAAATCCTAAAAATAAAAATAAAATCTTAAAAATCCTAAGAAATAAAAATCTCCTAATCCACTCCCCTACACCTAAACTTGTGTATGCCCTCATATACAAACCAAGGGTGGTAAAATAAAAAAAACTATTATACAAATATTATACACTAGTTATAAAATTCAAACGGTTACGACCTCTTGATCGTTTTCCACTCTCATAATGTGTCCGTTTACGTTTTGATATGGATGAACTTAACATATTTGTCAGTTTTGCATTTAATATATCCATCTTATTTTTTATTTTTCTTAATTTATCTATACCTTTCTTTTTTTATTCAATAATAAAATTTTGAAGTTGGAAATCGTACATTTATCATCGATATTTGACCCACGAGCATCTTTCATAATAGTAAGTATTTTGGTTTTATCAACTTGTGAAATAACATACTCACTTTGACGTTGCGAAATCATGAGCTCAATTTTGGATCGTCCTTTTAAATCATTAGGTACCATAATCTCTTCCTTATGTAGTTCCTTCCAATCTTTAATTATTATAGACTTGTCATGCAAATTTTCTTCAATACTGTCATCAAAATTCTCAAAAGAAAATGCTATACTAGTGGACTTATCATTAGTCAAGTTATTATTATAGGATAAAAATTCTTTTTCACAAATTTCTTCACAATTTCCATCAAAAGAATCAAATGATAATGTGTCACTAGCAAGCTCATCATGAGACAAATCACCATGCAAATTTTTTTCTTTATCACCAATTTCTTCATAATTATTTTTACAATGGTCTAAAATAGGTTGATTACAATATTGAATTATAAACTCATCATGCACAAAATTATTTAATTCATTTTGAATCATATCTACTTCAAAAGATGATTGGAGTGGTTGCTCGTTGGAGTCAACTATATTCAAACTATTAGATAGTTGATCTCCAAAAAGTTTAATTTGAGAAATCGCTTTGAGAAGATCTTCCATACAAGCTGCAGTTTGAGAGGATGATTGTGGCAAAGTTTCTATACCTTCCTCTATTCTACGTCTTCGTTCCTCATGATTGTAATTTTCCTCATTTTCTTTAAATGATTGCATCTCGAGATCATGAGTGAAATTTGATGGTGGATATGATAGATCGTGTACATTTTGATGATAGATATGAAGTGGTTGAAGGTATATTCTCATAACATGCATAGTGTGCTTCTAATCTTTTTAATCATTCATCTAACATATTCAATTGAACATTTTGTTCATGATTGAATGTAGAACATGAAGATGAATAGCTCATAAAGAAATGATCAGATGGAGAACTCTCTTGGTATGACTCTTGATTATATGTAAAATTAGAATTATTCATTCATCATAATTGTAATTTTGTATATAAGAAGCGCTCGTAGGTTCATTATATGTGTTGTAAATTTGATTATGATTTAGTCCTAGCAAACTTCCTATCCATGGACACTGATAATAATTATGATATGTATCACGACAATAATAGCAACCAGTTTGATTTTGAAATATTTTTTTTTAATTTTTTTTATTATTTGAAAAGGTGGAGAGGGAGAGAGATGGAAAAGAAAAAAATTGATTGTTTTTTTTTTTGAATTTTTTTTTTACAAAACCAGGGAACTAAGTCACAGAATAGGAGAAAATTTGGGTTCAGAATTACCTTTACCTGCCACCAATTGGCGGTTTTGGCCGCTAAATAGAGGCTAAAGTAGAGAGTTTGACTCTATGGTTTCTGCTCCTTAGTCCAAAGGCTTTTCTGATCTTTTTGTCTTTCTATATCTGCAATTTCTATTCCCTGCACACTCAACACACACTGTTAACCCGTAAAACTTTAGAAAAAAAATAAGAAAAACACCGTCAATCCCGGCAACAGCGGCAAAAAATTGATGTGAAAATTTAACTGCTAGCGTACAGTATCGGTGTAGCGCTGTACAGGTCGTCGCATAGAGATCTCAGGTGTTTTGCGATCCTTACTATTTCTTTAATTCTACTAGATTAACTAAGAGTTTCTAGGTTGAAATTTGGTTGTTCTAATTAGCGTAGGATCTAGAATCTACTAGTTTCCAACAATGTATTTACTTCTATTATCTTCTTCTTTCAAAAAAAGGTGATCTTTTAGTTTAATCTTTATTTAAAGTGCCCTAAGCATGAGCTATCAAGTGGTGTGCAAGTATAACTCATCAAAAATACTACTTTTCATAAAAATAAACTAAATCATTAGATAAATCTATGATAAAGATGAAACCAACAATTCCAAACCCTAACTAAGCATAGGCTATCAAGAAATTTAACTAAAGTATAACCTATCAAAATATTAATCTACGAGTTCTTATATTTTAATCTTTTCATGCAAAAATAATATCTTTATTTATTTTAATTAGGAAGAAAAATACTAGAGAGCAATTACATGGTGGATTCTAGTTTCATCTACATCCTAGAGCTAAACTAATTAGCTACTCATAATTCTAATAGGCAAAATCCTATTTTTATTCTTGAAAGCAAATAAATCTAATCTAAAAAGCAATAAAACCTAAACTAGAAAGCAATTAACTCTATCTAAAAAGGAAGTAAAGATCTAAAAACAATGACTTACCTTTAGAGCACGGTATTGTGGCCGCCACTCCTTCAGTAAAACCCTAATTTTATTAATAAAAAGTACATCTAAAATTACACCTAAAAAGCTCTCCCCTATTTACAAGGATTCATGGGTATTTATAATCCAAATACAATCCTACTTCTACTCAAACTCAATACAAAAGATATGATCCTAATCCAATACAAACTAATATCAAGATATATAATTTTAATTCAATCCATAGGTATTAGAAATCAATGGTTGAGATTAGATGGCGTAAAATACTAATTTTTGGGTCCAAAATCTGAAATTAATTTCAACAAACCCGTAGCTCCCTGGATTGGATTTTTCACTCTGTAGTGCTTCAGTAAAATGGTTCTAACTTTTGCATACGAACTCTGATTAAGCTGTTCTTAGACTTGTTTTGAAGATAATTCTGAGCTCTATAAAATGGTCCCGAAAATACTCTTGAATTTGCTACTGCTGTACTTGATTGTCGATTTTCACCTTAGTTAACTTTCTTTACTCATATTCTTGATAAATTTGCATCTTATTCTTCTTTTACTTGCAAAACCTTTGTTACCTATAAAAACACACTAAATATACCCGAGTAGCAATTATTTATATACAAAAATAGATAAAATATAGGAGAAAAATGCATAATATGATACTTATCATCTACTGATTCAATCGCTACTTGGGATAAATTTGTTATAGTTTTTCCCAAGAAGTATTATCCCATGTACAAGACGACAAAAATTCGAAATCAAATTAATCAATTCTGTCAAGTGCCGGGAGAACCCTTCTGGAAATACTTAAAACAGTTCAAAAATTTGTGAGTTTAGTACCCCCACCATGCTATAGAAAAGTGGCTGTTGTATCAAATCATGTACGAAGGACTTGATTACACATCCAAAACTTTTCTTGAGTCCATATGTCAAGGAGAGTTTATAAGAAAGAATAAGAATGAAGCATGAGCTTCCTTGAGGACCTATCGTGGAAAACTATGCATTGGGAGAGTCCTGCTGAGAAACCCAATGCATCAACTTCTACACATAAGGGTTAGATGCATAGCGTTGATAGCTTGATTGCTACCGAAGCTAAGATTGCAGCCCTTATGAGGAGAATTGAAGCATTAGATACTCCTAGCGCTCCACCGATAGGTCAAGTCAATCAATTACAAGGTCCCACATATTTCAATTGTGGAATTCCAAGTCATGTTATGGAGGAGTGTTCACTATTAGTGAATCCCATAGATCCGATACTTGAGCAGGTGAATGCTTTATATCCAAGACTCATGAATAATTCATATACTCCTACATATAATTCTGGCTGGAGGAACCATCCAAATCTCTCATAGGATCAGAGGCAATATCAAATAGCCCCCAACCCTAGCATGTAGCCTCCAGCCAATGGTCAGTTTCCAAAACTAAATGTGAGTGCTTATCAACACCCAAACTCTTCAAATCAAAGGAACAACCAGAACAGACCACCTGCACACAATCATCACATCCATAACAGGGGTCTAACAACGATCAAGAAAAGCGACTTCAGTTATTTGAGTAGAGCATTGAAAATCTTCTCAAATCTTCATCCAACCTTGACACAAATATGCAAAATCTCATGAAAGTGTCAACTGATTTTATTCAAAGTACATATCAGTACTTGTTACTAAACTCTCAGCCAGGCTATTAAGAATTTAGAACATCAAATTGGACAATTAGTAAGTCAAATAAGTGAACATGGTAAGAGTATTTTTTCAAGTCAACCCTTAACAAACACTAACGCCAGTTTCTCTAACTCCAATGAGTTGTATGTCAACCAAGTAAATGCCATTCACACGTTTCACTCTAGCAAGTTGGTTAATAATAATATAGCCATGCCACCTGATTCCACTCTTAGTGCACAGAAGGCTATACTTCTTGATTCCATTGTCTCCCCATATTTCACCATCATTATCACGATCATCCTATGATCCACCAACTAGCACGACAGAGGAGTCTTACCCCTCTGAATCTAATTCTCTTATTGACCATACTCATAATCCAAAGGCTCCCTATTCAAATCGACTAAAGAAAAATTCTCCTCAGTTGAGCACTTTCTTGAGTTATTCAAGCAAGTTAAGGTCAATATTTCTCTTCTCGATGCAATCTAGTAAGTACTTGCTTATGCAAAATTCTTAAAGGATTTATGTACGAAGAAGAGAACAACAAATGTTCCAAAAAAAGTCTTTCTAGCTGCTAACATCTCTAGCATTCTCTCTCAGTCAGTACTTGTGAAGTACAAAAATCCTGAAAGTTCTATTGTCTCCTACACCATAAGAACTACAGTGATTGAAAAGGCTTTATTAAATTTAGGAGTAAGTGTCAACTTGCTTCTTTATTTAGTGTACCAACAGTTAGGATTAGGAGAGTTGAGACCTATAAGGATTACGTTACAACTCGCTGATAGGTCTGTGAAGAAGCCTATGGGAGAGATTGAAGATATTTTGATTAAGATTATGGAGTTTATTTTTCTAGTCGATTTCATAGTTCTCGAGACTCAATGTATGGTGGATCCACAATATGAGATCCCAGTTATTTTAGAACGTCCATTTCTGACCACTTCTAATATTGTTATTAATTGCCAGAGTGAATCGATAAGACTTTCTTTGAAACAGACACTTGACTTGAACATATTCAATATAGGACGCCAACCAAGTGATCCACATTATGAGCCCCTAGAAGTGAATATGATCCAAGGATTGTCCAGTGAGGACCAAGAGGAGGAATTTTTTGATGAGCTGAATGATTTAGTTGATGAGAGTTTATTCTTGGATACACTCGATGTGTCATTTAATGATGTATCTTCCACTCGATGGAAACTTCCACCTGAGCCATTGATGACTGAACCACAAGTTCAGTTACGACCATCTATTGAGTGTCCACCTGATCTTGAGATGAAGAGCCTTCCGAGTCATCTCAAATACACTTTCTTGGATGAATACAATATACTATCAGTCATTATCTCTGCAGATTTGACTGAAGCTCAGGAAGAAGCACTCATATCAGTGTTGAAAGTATATAGGGAGACCATAGGCTGGAGTATGGCCCACTATAAAGGGGATTAGTCCATTATAGTGCAGCATAGAATTCATTTACTGGATAATGCATGACCTACAAGAGATTGTCAATATAGGTTGAATCTAGTAATGAAAGAAGCTATAATGAAGGATATTCTTAAGTGCCTTAATAATAGAATCATCTATCATATATCTGATAGTGCATAAGTGAGCCTAGTTCAAGTAGTGCCTAAGAAGTTCGGAATTACTGTAGTCAAGAACGATGCAAATGAGCTTATTCTGATGCGCATGTAGACGAGATGACGAGTCTATATCGATTATAGGAAGCTGAATGCTGCAACTAGGAAGGACCACTTTCCCTTACCCTTTCTTAATTAAATGTTGAAATGATTAGCCAGACATGAGTTTTATTGTTTTTTAAATGGATACTCTGGCTATAACCAAATTTCCATCACTCCATAGGATTAGGAAAAGACTATATTCACATGTCCATTTAGTACCTTTACATATACGCATGCCCTTTAGGTTATTCAATGCATTTGCTACATTCCAAAGGAGCATGGTGAGTATTTTTTCTGACATAATAGAACGATTTATGAAAATCTTCATGAATAATTTCTCCATCTTCGGAGATTCATTCTAAGAGTGTCTACATCACTTAGAATTAGTTCTCACGTTCTGTTATGAGAAACACTTGACATTCAATTGAAAAATATGTCATTTTATGGTTAAAAATGGCATAGTGCAGGGCATGTCATCTCGAAAAATGATATCGAGGTTGATAAAGCCAAAATGGACTTCATCATGAATCTTCCACCTCCGCTATCAGTAAAAGATATACAATTCTTCCTTGATCATGCTGGATTCTACAGAAGATTTATCAAATATTTTAGTAAAATTACTAGGCCTTTGATATATCTACTAGCCAAGAATGTGCCATTCAATTTCACACCCAATTGTCTTAGAGCATTTGAGCAGCTCAAGAAGGCACTTACTATCACTCGTATCATTCATGCGCCAGACTGTTTAAGCTTATGTGTGACGCATCTAATTATACTATCGGTGCCGTCATTAGACAATGTATTAATAAGCAGTTACATGTGATTTACTATGCAAGTAGGACACTCAATGACTCCCAGTTAAACTATTTTACCACAAAGAAAGAGCTTTTAGCAGTCCTCTTTACGCTTGAAAAGTTTTGCTCCTACTTAATTGGATTATAGATTATAGTATACACTGATTATGCTGCTTTAAAATTTCTGTTGACCAAGAAAGATACAAAAGTAAGGCTCATTCAATAGATTATCTTATTATAAGAGTTTGATATTGAGATTTTATACAAGAAAAATGCTGATAATCTAGTAGTTAATCATTTGTCTTGCTTCTCCAATACTCCAACTAATTCTTACCCCATAAATGAATCATTTTCTGATGAGCAATTGCTTGCATTAATGCGTGAACCATCGTTTGCCGACATTGTGAACTATCTTGTGAGCAAATAAATTTCATATCATTGGTCAAAGCAGGACTGATATAGATTATTATCCTAAGTAAAATTCTTTTATTAGGATGAACCATATATTTTCAAATATTGTTCAGACCGGATCATACATCGATGCATACCTGATGATGAGACACACAGTGTCCTCTCTTTTTGTCATGATCATGCTTGTGGAGGACACTTAGGTCCTAGGAAAACGACTGAAAATATGTTGCAAAGTGGCTTTTATTGGCCTACTTTTTTCAAAGATGCTGTAGAATATTGCAAAACATGCACACAATGTCAATTCGTAGGTAAAATTTCACGGTGCAATATGATGCCACTCAACCTATCCTTGAGGTTGAGATATTTGATGTATAAGGTATATATTTTATTGGACCGTTACCCAACTTATTTGGAATTATGTCGCTGTCAATTATGTTTCCAAATGGGTAAGGCAATTGCTACAAAATCGAATGACAGCAAAGTTGTTGTCAAGTTCTTGAAAGAGAATATGTTTCTCGATTTGGCATTCCTCGAGCTATTATTAGCGATAACGGTACCCATTTCAGTAACCAATCATTTGAGGTGTTCGTGCAGAAATATTCCATTATCCACAATTTAGCTACACCATATCATTCACAAACTAGTGAGTAGTGGAAGTTTCCAATTGCTAAATAAAACTAATTTTGCAGAAGACGGTGTAATACAACAGAAAAGATTGATCATATAAACTAGCAGATGTATTATGGGCTTACCGTATTGCTTATAAGACCAATCTAGACATGTCTTTCTATCATTTAATATTTGGAAAAGTGTATTATTTACCAGTAGAGGTTGAGCATAAGGCTTTATGAGCCATTAAGTTCATTAATTTTGAGCTCAAAAAAGCCGATGAGCAGTGGAAGCTACAACTTAATGAGCTAGATGAGATTAGGATGGATGCATATGAGAGTGCTAAGATTTATAAAGAGAAAATAAAAGTGTTTCATGACAATGCGATTATTCGTAAGTCATTTATACCAGGGTAGAAACTTCTCCTATATAATTCGAGGTTACACTTATTTCTAGAAAAATTAAGGTCACGATGGAATGGACCATATATAGTATAGATTGTGCACCATCACAGTGCCATTGATATCTAGAACCCTAAAAATAGTAATTTATTTAAACTAAATGGTCAAATATTAAGGCCGTTTTTAGAGACTTCGAGCAAGCGCTAGTGTAGAGATCGTGATACTTCACGACCCAATCCATGCATAGAGGCATGCATTCATCTGTATATTAGAGTGTATATTATGTATATTATGTATTTCTAATAAGATGCAAGGTGGAATGAGAAGTTGAGAGCTGCAAAGCAAGGTTGAAGAAATGAGAGGGGTTGGTCAAAATTTTCCATTATCTATAAATTTACTCAAACCAATCCCATCTCCCCATTATTCCTCTTTTTCACCCAAACCCACCCTTCCTCTCTCCTCATCTTTTCAGATCCGCAGAGATTCCCAACTCCAAGTCAACTTAGAGGTGACTAGCGGACTACCCTCCTTAGATTCCTCCTCCAAGCAGTCGTGCCTCAGTTACTGAACCTATGCTGCTAAATAGCGACTGTCACTTCCAATTAGCTGCAAAAGGTGATTTTTCTCCCCAAAACTTCAAGGGAGATACTGTTTCTTGATCTCATATTTACTATTAAATTTAAAAGAATTTCTATGGTAATGATATGATTTGTTGTTGAGAAATATTTTGGTGAGATTTTTGCTGCTTTTCGGTGTATTTCATGTCCACCATAGGAACTTTGGGATAGAAATATTTGTTGTACACGTCCACATAAATTTTATATCTCAAAATTAGTTGAAGAATTTTATGCGAGTTTTGCGAAATCTGATATTTTGGAGGATCGCTAAACAATTAAACTCTACTGGCATGGAGAAGTTCATGTGCATGCGGGGACCATCTCTGTATCTACTGGTATCCTCTTTCACTCTGGAAATCAAATTCTATATGCGATTGAGGAATATCATACACGAATGTGCCCCAATTGCACATTAACACGTGATAGAGCGATCAGCAGTAAGACACTTTATCGTAACGTACACGCTACTTGTCGCTGGATCAACACCAATGTAATGAGATTACACACGTGTCTTCTTTTTACACACCCACTTTACATATTGTTGATTGCATCATGCACCAGGATACTCATTTTTGTATGTGCATACAATTAGTTGATACTATTATAAATGCCAAGATGCGGTCGAGAACTAGTTTGCCTCTACTATGTCTAATTACACAGTTGTATTACAGATTTATAACTGATGCAAAATTTGACGCATATATATCCTCACGTGTGTCCATAGCTATAGAGCACATATCAGTGATATATCACACTGTTATTCCAGAGGATTAGAACAAAAACATGATAGAAGAAAATATATATGCCACCGATTTAACACAAGAGAAGGAGGATGACACCTTATTTGACAAAGACCTGCCAGCGGATCCCACTGAGCAGATAAATACTGTCTGGTATGATTTTGAAAAAATATGGCATTGATTGAAACAAATTAACTGTGGAGGGAAGTCCATTGCACGTGCACGTTGTGCACCTGGTGAATCGAGTAGGAGACAAAGATAACGATACCAATGATTCGTATATGGAGGCATACACCAGTTTAGGTGTGGGGGAGTAGGTTAGAAATTTTTTTGTGTTTTTTTAGGATCTATAGTTTTTTTCTATGATTTTTATTTTATTTTAGATTTTTGAGTTTATTTATTTTACACTTTGGGTAGTTTTTAGGGTTTTAAAAAAATTGAAAATATAAAAGTAAAAAAAATATTTTCTTCAATAAATCAACCTAATTACAAATAAAAGAATAAATTTATATTTGAAATTTGATAGGAGAGTAGATTGAATAGTATACTTAGAATTTTATAAAAAAATAAAATCCAAAAAATAAATACCGCTAATAGTAGTTTTGAGGTAAGTATTCATCTATTTTTTACTTCACAATATTTTATTAGGTTAAGGATAAAAAATAATAACATTTGAGTAGTTTTTTTATCTAAACAAGAAAAAAAAAAGAATAAAGAGGTAAGCCAGATATTTAAGACAATGATCTTTTAGAAATAAAAAAAATATTTTTTTTAAGAATTACTAAGTAGTTTGGTTTTTACGCCTAAGTAAGCGTGAATATTCACACAAACGGTATTTTTAAGAGATAGAGTATGATTCTAGTAATCAGGTATTTGCACCTAAGTAAGTGTAAATTTTTGCATAAAAGGTGAAATATTCAGAGTATGATCAAGTAATCAGGTATTTGCGCCTAAGCAAGTATGAACCTTCGTATGAAAAGTGAAATATTCACAAAAAATAAAAAATAGAAAAGTAAAAATTTTTTTAGAGAGAAGAGATAAATCATGAGTTAGAGTTAGAGTCCAAAACCAAATTAAACTATCACACGTGTACATAGATGTATGGAGCCAAGGAATTATTAATTAGTGGGTATTGAAAAATAGAATTTGAAATTTGGTGTATTTGATATGATGCTTGTTTTGAAAATTAATAATCTAAATGTATTTTTGAGTTTGTATATAAGTGAGATTAATTGTAGAAAATATCAAAAGATTTTTCTTTCTTTTGTATAAATTTTTATTTTTCTTGATTTTTGGTTATCCTTATTTTTCTTTATTTTTATTCCTTAATCCATCTTATTCACGATGTTTGTGGGTAGTATCACTGGAAACTCTTACGAGACACAACTTGTCCACTAGAGTAACCTAGCAGTTTAATGGCTTGTTGCACATACTAAGTGTAACCGTAATTCCTACGAAAGTGAGTTAGAATTTTTTTTTCATTTTAGGTCTAGATTTTGCTCAAGAACTAGAAAGAGATAGGTGTAGGGGTGTGATAAGTGTCATATATTGCATATTTATAGCCTCCATATTATCTATTTTTGTATGTAAATAATGCTATTCGGGTATTTTTAGTGTGTTTTTATTTAAAGTAATTTAAGTATGAGATATCAAGTGGTGTGCAAGTATAACTCATAAAAGATACTACTTCGCATAAAAATAAACTAAATCGTCAGATAATTTAATGAAGAAAATAAAAATCAATAACTCCAAACTCTAACTAAGTATAAGCTATCAAGAAACTTAACTCAAGTATAACCTATCAAAATATTAATCTACGAGTTCTTATATTTTAATATTTTCATAGAAAAATCATGTCTTTGTTTATTTTATTTAAGAAGAAAATTCTAGAGAGTAATTACATGGTGGATTCTAACATCATCTACATCCTAGAGCTAAGCTAAATTAGCAACTCATATTTCTAACAAGCAAAATCAAATTTTTATCTAATCTAGACAGCAATAAAAACCTAAACTAGAAAGCAATTAAAAGAAATTAACTAAAGAAAAATTAAAGAACAAAGAGAATTACTTTTGGAGTCTGGTATTGTGGCCGTCACCCATTAAGTAAAATCCTAATTTTATTAAATTAAAAACGAGTACAAACTATATCCTAATTCTATATTAACTACTGCATAAAAAACCTAGAATACAATGATACGACCAATATATAGATTTCGGAAATCAAACCCTAATTCTAATATAACTGAAAAACTACAAAATTACATCGAAACCCTCAAAGA
This sequence comes from Dracaena cambodiana, assembly GCA_036321105.1. Lineage (NCBI taxonomy): Eukaryota > Viridiplantae > Streptophyta > Magnoliopsida > Asparagales > Asparagaceae > Dracaena > Dracaena cambodiana. The sequence continues at coordinate 20,734,522 of JAYEPQ010000011.1, read as the reverse complement.
AAACTCAGCATGTGAGAACCTCTTTGAGCTGTCAGTTGGCGGCAAAATGCCGCTATTTAGCGACAATATTATGATAATATTGTTTGAATTTTCTTCTGCATGAGTCTCGTATCTTGTAATATTGGATATCCTGACTATATTTGACTTTGACTCTCTGAAGTATTTTAATCTTATAGTTTTGCTCTCTTTAAACTCTTTTTTAGGTTTTGTTTTCTAATCTGGCTCTGATTTTATGTCATCTCCTTGTATGAATTGGATTACCTGAAAAAACAAACTAAAAATATCCGAGTAGCATTTATTTATATACAAAAAATAGATAAAATATGGGAGAAAAAAATACAATATATGATACTAATCAGTTTTTCAGGTTAGACCTATTCCTACAAATAAATCGCATAAACTCAGAGACGGATTAGAAAATTAAGTCCAAGAAAAGGTAAAAGTGAACAAAACTACAAGAACATGAAACTGCAGAGAACCAAAGTCTTATTCAAATTAAAGAAAAAAGGCTAGAACTTCATACATAAGAGAGTTGAAGCCCAGAACTAACCGTTTTGCCGCCAATTGACAGCAATAGTTGCCATTTGGTAGCAATGTGGGGTCCAAAATTGTTGATATTTTTACAAAGTCTTTTATATAATTTTTTAGTTATTCACTTGTACTCAGATTATGATTTGGTACTATGAGGCCTATATATTGGCCGTATCCTTTTAAATTAGGGTTTTTAGATAATTTTGTGTACTTTGTGATTAATAAAGGTTAGAGTTTTGCCGAAGGGGTGAAGACTACCATACCGAGCTCCAGAGGAATTCCATTATTGTTTAGTGCTTTCTAGTGAGTAGAAATATTTAATTTACTTTCTAGATATATTTAATTACTTTCTAGTCTAGATCTTCAATGACTTTCATAAATAAAAATAGGATTTTGATAATTAGGAGTTTGAGTAGCTAACTTAATCTAGGTTTAGGATGTAGATGAAACTAGGAATCAACCATATAATTGCTTTCTATTATTTTCTTTCTAAAAAATAATAAAGATATGATTTTTCTATGAAAAGATTAGAATACAACAACTTGTAAATTAATGCTTTGATATGTTATACTTAAATTAAGTTTCTTGATAGTCTATACTTAGTTAGGGTTTGGAGTTGTTGATTTTCATCTTCTTCATAGAACTATCTAATGATTTAGTTTATTTTCATAAAAAGTAGTATTTTTGATGAGTTATGCTTGTACGCCACTTGATAGCTCATGCTTAGAATATTTTAAATAATGATTAAAACTAAAAGATCAGTTTTTATGATAGGAAGAAAATAATAGAAATAATACTTGATTATGAACTAGTAGATTATATATCCTAAACTAATTAGAATAACTCGTTATCAATTTAGAACCTATAGTTATCTCGTTAGACTAATAAGATTAGCAAGATAGCAAAACACCTTAGATTTTCGTGGGAATAGTCTATTTGCATTACAACTGACAATGTGCGCATGTAGTAGATTTATCACATCAATTTTCACTGGGTTAGTGGATATTTGCTGGATAAGTGTATTTCACTACACAAGTGGACATTTGTTGTATAAGGGGCAGTTGCTGAATAGGTGGGCTCTTGTTGAGTGAGTGGGCATTTGCCTAATAAGTGGACTTTTGCTTAACAAGTGGATATTTGTCATGTACATGGGGCATTCACCAAATAGTGGGCTTTCGTTGAACCAGTTGGCTTTCATCGAATTGATGAATATTCATCGTATCCATAGGCATTCTCCAAATAAGTGGGGTTTTGCTAAATAGATGGGCTTTCACCAAATAAGTAGATATTTGCCGAATAAATGGGCTTTTGCAGAATAAGTGCGATTTCCTCAAATAGGTGGACATTCGTCATATACATGGGGCATTCATCGAATGAGTGGGCTTTTGCCAAATAAGTTTTCATACAAGAGCAATATACAAATGATAGAATTCATCTTATTTGATATGGATACAGAGGAGCTTTTATTTAAAGAGCTGAGTATCCATTTGGCATAGAGCCAGAGTACTGAACATGCATAATGCCATGTACTTGTAGGGCATCATGCATGTTCAGTACTCTGACTCTATATTGTTGAATGGTCTAGTAGCTTTTTCTTTAGAGTCGTCATAGCTTACAGTATAAACCTTTCTATCTTGTTGAAACAGTTTGATCATGCCATAGACTAGAGGATTTTGGGGAGGGCTAGTTGGTTGCCCTTTTGCCCTCACTTTGTTGAAAAAGTTATTAGGGTGGCCTCATTAGATGAGGATCTCGACACCCCTCTTGAGCTGGTTGCAATCCTTAGTGTTGTGCCCAACATCCCAATGGTACTCACAAAATTGTTAAGATCCTCACTAATACATAAACATCCTAATTGTTAGTGGTGGTCAAGAGAGAAATCTCTCTTTCTAATTCTAGTTCATAATATGGGCTTAGGGTGTGTTCAAGAGTATTTATTAGCTGACTTGGCATTCTTTTGGTGGGCATCATCACAATGCTTTGAAAGGCTCCACTTGCACACTTTGGCCTCTTTGTTGGCTAGTTTTTTCACTCGCTTAGAGTCTTAGTTCTTGAAAACAAGGTTAGGTTCTTTTAGTGCGGTGTATTTATTTAACCACTTGCTTGGGCAATAATATGGGCTTGCGCTTTCCTGTGGAATTATGGAGTACAGTGTGCCTCACTTTGCTAATCAGGGTAGCATCAATTATATTAGAGGAACTCAGTTTGGAGTTTCTTCTCAGTGAAACATTTTAAACAATTATAAGGCAACTCACTGGGGGCTTATTAGACTTCGAGAAGAGATGCAACACTCCTCTTCATGATCTTACTTGCCATAAGATACTGGACGAACTTGTTACCAAGCTGGCAAAATGAGTGGATGGATCCAGAAGAGAGTCCATTGTACCAACTCCTTGCTCTTTATACAAAATTGTGGAGAAGAGCCTAAAGTGATTGTCATCTATAGTGCCTTGGAGCTTTATCATAGCACATTAGTTAGCAATATGGTCAGATAGATCTAACATACTATTGTACTTTTGGCCCAAATTTGGGAGCTTGAGCCTGAACTCCTTTTGAATAGAGCTTCCGTAAGGGGTTTATAATCCTCGAATTCGGAGTCTGAATACTCATAAGTTCTCTTACGGTGGGTTGATATCACCTTGCCACACCATTATCTCAGGCTGGCTGTGACGATTAGAGATACATGTTAGTCTCTTTAGCTGACAGTAACTCACCCTGGACATCTACAGCCCCGATAGGATTGGTTGGTGCCCCAATGTGTGAGGGAGTCAATGCTCCTTTCCATTTACTTACGTTGTTGGGGCCTTTGCCAATATGTGGGTGAGAGCATTAGTATGCTAGGTGAGTTGCGAAATTTGTCATAGGTGATGGGGACATTTGAGTCTTCAACTTCATGTGATGGATTTTTACACGTCACACCTTTCTCTTGGGGAGTGTCTTATTGGCTTAACTTGCCTTTGGACCGTGTATTTGACATGGTTGATTGGGAATGCAAAATCGATTCTCATAGAAGGTGCCAAGTATTTGCCAAAATTCATCCAGACAATTGGCCCTCAGACTAGATTGTCTAGACAAATATTGGCACAAACTTAATAGTAGTGAAAACAAAGAGAATATATATGCAAACAGAGAACATGAAATGATAACAAAGTTTGATCAGTAAAGATCGTGACCTACATCCTTGGGGGATGTGGCCATTTGGCGAGTCTCATATTGATAAGAAAGATATTATAATCATACCAAATGACTCTCTCCCTCTCGCTTAATTTCCGTCCCCCTTCCTAGTGGAGATTGGGAGTATTTATAGTGACGATTCTAAATTGAAAGGAGTTACAATGGATCTTGAATATATTCTCTTTCTATGCATATGGAGAGGGGAGATCCTGCCACAACTATGGTAGGAGATGTGTAAGTATTTGACCTATACAAGATTTGATTATCTTCCGGATAGGTCTTTGCACTTTTGTATTTTCGTCATGAGTTTTAAGTCGCGTGAATTGATATGTGGAAAGCCTTCCATCTCTTCTTGAAGTTACCAATGCTGGTTTCTTACTTTCCTATCTAACAAGTCCATCAAACATATATGGTGTGCATGTCTTATAGAGCTTCTTCACTGGGTCAATGTCTGACTACCTTCACTAAAACAAAATCCAATGTCACTGTAGGTACCAGTAGAATTAGTATATCGCATGTCATTATAGAAAGCATTAAATAATTCTTTTACGTTATTTCCTTTGTGATAAAACATTAAAATTTTCCAATACCTTATTATTTGTTTGGGAGGTTCAACATGTACAATAATAGTGATGCTCATTGAACAACGAGTGAGAAGAATTTGATTTTTTAGATACTGACAGTAGACCTGATAATAATTCACTTTTCATTTTTGAACTTCTAGTTTAACTACATGGAGATAGAACCTATATTGTTTATTTCCATATAATTTTTCATAATGTAAGAACATAAAATCAGGATGTAGTTTAATTTTATCACATAATCTATTAATATTATTTTGATAGTTCATATTTCATGAAATGTCTTAGTTTAGATATATACTGTCCCCATTTAACATGAAAATCAATAGTATATTCAAATTTAAATCAATAAGAAAATTCTTTAAATTACTTATTAAATTTAGGTTTTGTAGAAAACTAATTTCTCTAATAAAAAATATTTCTTGTTAAGAAAATATTAATCTAATATTAATTTTCTCATAAAATGCTAAATTAGTGATGAAATAATACATATCATAAAGTATTTCTTTTGGATTCTAAATTATATTTAAAAATACAAAAAAAGATGATGTTTTCTATTCTTGTTGAGAATAGTAATTATTGGTATTTTAGTTTGACAGATATATTTACAGCCTTCTATTCAGATAGTGCAACATCCCTAACCTAATAGCTCTTTGAATTAGTGTACTTTATAATTGTTATATTAATCCAAGGCCTAGGTGTTGATGTTGACCTAATATAGAGTGCATTAACTCCATCCTATACATATTATTTGATCCATATATTAGTTGTGCTAGATTTAGAGTTACTGGAGACCAAACCTAGTAACGGTTTAACATTCATTCTATAAATCCATCTTGAAATTCATAACCTAAATGAAATCTGACTTCTAGACTCTTATCTTCCGATTTTTCTATATTTTTTATAATTTTCTCAATTTTTTGAGAAAGTCCAAAACCCAGTAAAAACTTGGGTCTGATTTATAACCGATTAAACTTTTAGTATGCTTAACTTGGATTTCACAACTCTAAATTACATTTTATTTTTGGGGTCATTTTTTTTCTAATATTTATGATTTTTAAGAATTTTCTGGGAATATTCTTAAAAAGTTACAAAACTGGTAAAATTATCTGTTTTCGATTTATCGATGAATTCTTTGTCAATTTCTTCTAGAAACTAGCATATCTAACAATTATTTTGTATATTACACCATAATTATATAGTGCTATTCTATATTATATATTATCTAGAATTTTCCAGAATTGTCTTATTTTTCGGACATGAAAATTGGGATAAATTAATTCACTTTACATTGTTTCCTTTTCTCCAAGAAAATCTACCAAATTATCTTTTGTCTTTTCTTTTTATCCAGCTAGGACCAGTAGAAACATCTTGGAAATGGAAGATTTTGAAAACTTTGTCATTCAATTTGCAATGGTTATGTCTAAGTATATATTAAAAATGCAAATAAAGAAGGAAAAACCACACCACTCACTTTTTCCTCATATTTGTTCTTTCTCTTTTTGAAACTCTCATTTTCTACAGAAACCTAAGTGAATGAAACTGATTTTTGGTGATTTGGAGAAGCAACGTTCATTTTATGGGAAAAATACTATAACTAATAAAAATCAAGTTTTCTAGATATAAACCAGAACTAACTCTGAGAAAACAATAGCAAAGTATAAAAAATAATGGGAGAGAAGTTAGAGAGACTTCGCTTATCATGGAGAGATGGTAGAATTTTGACATTCGATTTGAGTGAAGATTATTAAAAATGGAATCCCAGGATGTGGAAGAATATCGTTTGATCAGCGGAATGGACACTAAAATGCTTTATAAAGCTATATAATGAAAATTTTATAGAATTTTTTATTTTTTGAAATTGATGGGGGTGGGGATCTACTTATAGGAACTTTCTGATCCAGATTGATAAACTTGATTCTTGAAGAAAACTTTTGAATGAAAATTTGATATCAATTTGATCAATTTAAGAATAAGATTATAAATTTGTTTACATTTTCAGTTTAATTTAAAAGCTTCCTCTGGATCTGATGTTGGATGATGAGAGGATATGATATGATTTTAACAGTATTTGATTTGGTTTGATTATATGTGGATAAATTTAGGATAATTAGATTAAAAGCTAAAATTTTGTAGATAAGCTGCACCAAACTTCAAACAACCATAATTTCTAAATTCAAACTTCAATTTTCGGGCCTATAAATAGTCAATTTTAATTAACTTGATCCACTTTAGATGATAATAATGATAGATTTGCAATTCTAGTCCAGACTGTCTGATAATTTGTGTAATACCTACTTTTTTCACATGATACTTTTAATTTTATAATTTATTAAAAATAATATTTTGTTTTAGAAATAGATTTATGACCCTATAACACTCACTCCGTATCTAAACCAACTTGCCTAATTAAACAGTCATAATTAAGAAAACAAGTAGATTAATTAAATTAGATTGATTCTAATTTAAAAATTAAGATAAAAATTTAATTGGTTTCTTTTAACCAATTAGATTATAATTTGACTGGATATTGAATCTGAATAAAAATCCAACCTGAATCCTAATATGTATAGAAACGAAATTTAAATTACATCTAATTAATTGGATAAGAGTTGAATCTTATAACCCTCGCAATGCTTAGAAAAATTTAGATGTATTTATTTTTGCAAAAAGTAAAGTGAAATTAGTTCTTTTAGAATCTAAACGAACCATTTTCAGTTTGTTATAGTTAAAAAAGTAAACAATGTTTTTTTAACAAAAACATACCATTTCTAATCTAGTCCATCTAGTACCCTACGACTTTGTAGTAGAAAAATATACTTAATTTATTTCTCATATTAATCCTCACTCTTGACATTATATATATATGTATATATATATATATATATATATATATATATATATATATATATATATATATATATATATATAACTTATATTTATTTGATAATTTGAAAGTAAGAATAAGTGGAAATATTTGTTTTGAGGTGGATTTAAAGAGTTTAAAGAGTTCCTTTTGTTATATAAAAAATATAACATAAAAGGAAATATGCAAAAAAGAATCTTGTTATGTCAATTTTATAATTACTATATACCAGCACTTCTTACTAATATAATATCATTTTTATATCATTAAAAATCAAAACTTTCAAAAATAATCCCAAAAAGTACATAAAACCATTAGAAAATTTCCAAACTACCTGAAAAGTATTAGTATAGGATAACTAAATTAAGTGATATAGGAGATTTGAGTAAGTAAACGCAATACATTTATTAAAACATGTTGAGTGTATTAGAGAATATGATTTTTTAGAGAAATTTTTACCTAATATTTAAAAGTTATGGAGGTTGTAATTACTTACCTTATAGAAGAAATATATTATGCAGAATACTTATTGGATAAGACTTCTAAACATCTGAAATAAAAGAACACTACATAAGAATAATCTATTGACATCTTTTTTTTTAAGACAAACAAAAGCAGATTTTTTTGATAAAAAATAAAAAGTAAGTTAAGAAATTAATGAGTATGGTTAGAGATAAATAGAGCGGGAAAAAAAGATATCCGAGAAGGAGGAACTGGGAGATCATGTTGGGGAGTAACTAACCATACTCTCATTGTAATTATTTTTCCCTTTTTTTCTCTCCCTTTTTAATTTTTTTTTTTAGTATAACTGATATCTTTAAAGGTTTTTTTAGAATTTAAAAATTGTAAAACTCTAAAAAATGAGGAAAAGCCCATCTATATCTTCTCCTAATTTCTAATTAATTTATTTTTTAAATTTGAAATTTTCACTCTCTTCTTGGCTTAGTAATTGATAAAGATATTTTACAAACTCAACTAGGATTTGGATTGGATTTCTACTCAAATTCAATATCTAGTCAAATTAGAATCCAATTGGTTAAAGAAAACCGATTAAATCTTATCTTAATTTTTTTATAAGAATAAATCTAATTTAATTAATTCTACTTATTTCTTAATCACGACTATTTAATTAGGTAAGTTGGTTTGGATACGGAATGGGTGCTGTAAGGTCATAAATATATTTTTAAAACAAAATATTATTTTTAATAAATTATAAAATTAAAAAATATAGTGTGAAAAAAGTGGGTGTTATATTCTACCACTTTAAACAAAAATTTAGTCTTCAAAATTTCTTAAGACCTATGAGAAGCAAAAGCGAATTATATCCTTGTTCAAATAGCTTTAGGAATAACTCCCATATATCTTCCCCTTGCAAACTAGTATTGGATAAAATCTAGACATCTAGCTAGAAAGGATATCCATACTCTTCGTACTTATATTAAATTTAAAATTTAAGGGGTCATAGGGTAAAGTAACATTATTTAGATGATAATAATAATAATAAGAGTAAATATATTTACATAGAATATATATATATATATATATATATATATATATATATATATATATATATATATATATATATATATATATATATATATATATATATATATAGCTGTATTCAACCCAAATGGTCTAATAAACTTAAACCAAATTCGAATTTATTGACTGTAATGATATCCAAGTCCATTCAAATCATTTGAACCGACTTAAAGAGTCTGGGCTCTAATACCACTTGTAATACCTGACTTTCTATAGTGTAGATAATTGGAATGCTCGGCATCCAATGATAACTCGACAACCCTCAATAAATATTACAGTCATATTATAATAGAAATATTAGCAAAAAAATAAAAATAAACAAAAATTTTTCAGTTAAAACAATAATAAGTTTTTTTTCCTTATTGTAGCCATATATACTAATTATAATTTTCTTATAAGAAAATAACTACTAAATATGTCATATATTTTGTAACCCTGCATACTCTTGAAAATGCATTATGTCATGCTCAATCTTTGGCGGGTCTATCTATAGGTAATAATTTGCATCTGGTCATGCATAAGTAGAATTGTTAGTAAATCAATCCAGTAATATATAATAAAAATATGTTAAACAATAATATCTCGGTAATATAAAAAGTCGTACAATTAAAACAATAGAAAACTTTATTTTTAAACACACTATGTAGCTTATCAATAAGTCTTCTAGTCAACATCTTTTAATATTTTATTTAAAAATTTAGAAAAAATGAATTTGGCTGGTCTGAACGCATTCCGTATACTCACGAGAAAACAGTAATTTGATTGGAGTCTACCCATATCCTCCCATAAAGAAAAATAGTGAGAGTTTTGCTCGGAACCTTCCAGATCCTCGCAAAATAAGAGAAATAGTGGCGCAGTTAAGTTAAACCATCAAATTATATGAATCCTCAATTTTTCCTATAAATCTAGTGTATATCAATTTCAATATTAATTGTTCAGTTCAATAAATTCAGTTTAGTATATGATTGGTGATATTATTAAAGTTCAGTATTTATATTCAGTAACAATAACATTATGAAACAATATAATAGTATATAATTAATGATCTATTACCAATCATATATTATAGCAGGTCGGTGTCATATAATGTCTTGTTTCGATATTCATTGAGTTTCCAAGTACATAATTCAATCTTTAATAAAATAAAAAATAATAAAACATAAAGCATAATTACTAGTATGTTTATAATGAGTTAGAGAACTCACTTTGGCCTTAATTTATGATGAATCAAGTCTTTTGCATAAAGATGTTGAAATCTCTAAGGTGCTCCAAAATTCCTTTATTGAGCTCTCTTCTTTTTCATCCTCTATTTCACCTCTTTCTCCTATGTTTCGCTCTCTTACTTTCTTTTTATTTAGGAAAAGAGAGCTTATTGGGATCTTTTTACAGGGGATTAAGAGTCCTATTTTGACTCATAGTAAGAAAATCCAATATTAATTCTAATCGGATCACTATTCTAATTAAAGGTGGAATCTAAAAAGGTATGGAAATCAAATTCAAAATAGGAATTCTAAAAGATATGCAAACCAAATTTAATTAGGAATTCTAAAAAATATAAAAACCAAATTTGAATCCGAATCTTAATATATATGGAAATCAAATTTAAATTATATCTAAATAATTGGATGAGAGTTGAATCATGTATTAATTAGGCTAATCTATTTTACTACCTCAACTATGATTTGGATTGGATTTTTATTTAGATTCAATATTTAGCCAAACTAGAATCCAATTGGTTAAAGGAAGTCAATTAAATTCTTATCTTAATTTTTATATAATAATCAATCTAATTTAATTAATCCTTCTTGTTATACACACACACATGTGTATGTGTGTATTATATATGTGTGTGTGTGTGTGTGGGTGTGTGTGTGTGTCTATATATACTTACACACACACACATGGGATTACTGTAGCTGAGCCGCTAATTCAGGAAAACTTACATGAGTCAGCTGTAAAAATATAGTAATCCAATAACTTCTCTTCAATTTTTTTAGGATTATGATCTTTACATGCTTAACTTCTTTATAATCAAATTTCATGGGTTTTAAATTTTATTTACCCCATGATCAAGTGGATACAAAATGTCATATTCATCGAAAACTGTTAATTTTGTGTATGATTATTGGAAAACCAATTCAAAACTAAAATCTAAGAAATTTGCAATGAGTGAACAGTAGATGGTCAAGAGGATATTTCAAAATGTTATTCTTATAAAAAAATATGAGAGATAGTAGAAATGGAGAAGCGGGGGCTCATTTCCATTTCTCTATGTATATATGTGTGTGCGTATGTGTGTATGTGTGCACGTATACACACACACGCACACACACACGCGCGCACACACACACACACACATATATATACATATATACACACACACACACGTGTGTGTGTTTACTTGTTCTAATCTATGAATTGAGTGAATGGAAAGTGGTTTCAAAAATTATACCAGAGTGAGAGAGTAAGCAAAATATAGTCACTTCGGAAAATAAGTTATAGAATTGTAGGTTCATATAGGATTGCTTATTCTAATGGATTACTTATGTAATAAGAGGAGAAGCTTCCTAACAGTAAGGATGGTGCAACACACCATCTGTACCCTTGTGTGCGATTGGGTGTTCTAGTGATGCACTTTTCACTTCATTGGGATTTAGTCATTTCAACAGAGTCGTTGTCCTTATCATTCACTCATTCTCCTACAACAGGTTCAACACTAGACTCGATATTATGTTTTAACAAAATACTATCAATTTACAGTAATGTCAATTCTAACTTAATAATTTCTTTTGATTGTTAAAATAAATAAAATTGCTTCAATTACACATAAATTGTTAGTTTTCATCAACAGCTATTCAATAATTCCAACAAGCATAAAACTAATTTTTTTTGATAGATTAAAATATTGGTAAGAATATATTACTATATTGTTTAAGTATAAGAATTAATTTCTCCATTTTAATTTAATTTATATAAGAGATTATTACATCCTTATTATTTTTTCATATTAAAGATATAATGCTATCTATTCAAAGAAAATTTTTGTTATTTTGGATTTAATCATGATTCAGTGATTAATTAAAATATACAAGATTTTAAATCTGAGATAATATTTTGAGATTCTGGTATTGTACATTTAATATTTGTGAATGTTATTACGAAAATAATTTGATTTATAAAATTTAACTAATAAATAGAACATATGTTTTGGGTTCTATATTTAATTCAAATTATTTTTTGAACTAGTGGTTAAAAGTTTCTATAAAATTAAAATATAAATTTTGTTACTATAGATGACTACTAATATCACACTTGATATTACCACTATCATAACTCTTGGCGTGATTACTCTGACTTTGCCCATAAGCCAATAAAAGAAATCAGAGAAATTCATTGATATAGACTTTAAGAGATGACAATAGAAGATACTTTTCTATTTTAGTATGTTGAATCTAACCAACTATATAAACACTATGTTAGTCCTAAACATAATGACCAGTAGACTGTGAAAGTGGTTGATGCATGAAAATATATTGATTTCTTTTTAAGGATTTATATCTTCAATGGACTGTTTGAGTGAGCATTGGTCAGTTTCGGTGTTGTTTTTGTCAATTTTTGTAAAATTTAACTAAACCGTTTAGAAGTAAGAACCGAGACTGAACTGAACTATATCGTTTTGGTAAGCTTATTCTATTTTAACTTTCTAATAAAGCCTATCTAAAAATTACAATTTTAATCGTTTTAGTAAGAGTATCTCTTCTAGGCATCCAGTTCGTATTAAATTTATTATATATAATATAAATGTATATATGTATATACATGTATGTTTATATGTTTGTATGTGTGCATGTGTGTGTGTCTATATGTGTGTGTGTATTTGTGTATATATATAATTTTTAAATAATTCTATTGATTCAGTTTCAAGTTCCAAACATTGAAATTGAAAATCGGCTGATTTCGGGTTAGTCTGGTTTTGCTTATTCAAGTCAGTTTCCATTAGTTATTTTAGTTTTATCCAAACTCTGATCACTGTTAATGCACTAGACGATATATTATACAATGTGTATAGTCTAGTTCCATCTGCTAAGGAACTAAGGGAATCTTTAGATAATAAATATAACATAGAAGATGCCAACTCCAAGAAATATATAGTCAATAAATTTTTAGTTTATAAAATAGTTGACTCTTTGAATGTGCTCAACCAAGTACAAAATCTTCAAATATTTATAAAATAATCCTAAGGGTATGACTATCAGTGAGTCATTCCAAATTGCTACAATTATTAAAAAATCACTACCATTTTGAAAAGAATTTAAAAAATTATTTTAAACATAAGTGCAAGGAAATGGAACTTAAAGATCTAATTGCACGGTTGATGATTAAGGAAGATAACCACATTTCTAAAAAAAATGGAAATCCATACTTGCTTTCTAAAGCTAATTTGGTGAAACAGTCTAAAAAGCCTCTATGATAAGAAGCATGAGTACACTGAACAAAGCTCTAAGAGTGTTGACTCGAAATGTTCAATGGTAAGTGAGCACAACTGTGACAAGTCTAGTTATATGGTAAGAACTTTCATATGCTCAAGGCACCATACTCTTCTAAAAAGAAGAAGTATTCCATTGCAAGTTCGATCGAACATATAATCTTTGTACAAATATTGAAGATATAAATCTTATATTTGTTGTCTCAGAAGTTAACATAGTTGATGGTAATTCTAAAAATGGTGAGTAGACATTGGGCCACATGCTTTGTGTGAACAAGTGAGCCAACAAGTGAATGTTCTCATCATATGAAGCCGTGGATGAAGAACAAGCTACATGATTAATTTTGTAGTCTTCAAAGTTGAAAGATGAGGAAATATTATAATGAAGATAACTTTGGAAAAAGAACTTACTTTGACAATACTTCAAGTATTAAATTTTCTAAGAATCTGGTTTTAGGATTTGTATTGAGTAATAAAGTTTTATACTTATATTCGAGTATGAAAAATTTATATTTACAAAAATTGGTTTGATGTTGGCAAGGGGTATATAACTAATGGTTATAAGTTGAATGAAATGACTATTACCCCCAAGACCAATAATGATGATGATGATGATGATGATGATGATGATGATGATGATCTTCTATCTATATGATTGAGTTTTTTTTCGTTTGGCACGATAGATTAGAATATGTTAATTATCATACTATGCATAGATTAATTAACTTAAATAAATAATCTAGTGTTAACAATAATTTAGATATATGAAATAGGTGTTCAAGCCAAATTGGCTAAAACATTTTTTCATTCTATCGAACGAAGCATTGACCTCTATAATTTATTCATATTAATTTATGTGATTTAAAGTCTATTTAAAGTAGAGGTGAGATGAAATACTTTATTATTTTTACTGATGATTGTATGAGATATTGCTACTTATATTTGATAAGAAGAAAAGATAAGGCAGTTAAAGTTGATACAATATAAAAATAAAGTTAAGGACTAATCTAGCAAGAAGATAAAAATACTAAAAAGTGATAGAAGTTGTGAATATGAGTTACTATTCAAACAAATTTGTACAACACATGTTATCATTCATTAGACTACTGCTCCTTACACTCTTCGGCAAAATAGAATTGCTAAATATAAGAATAAAACTTTAAAAGAAATGATGAATGCTATGTTAATAAGTTCTACTTTACTCCATAATATATAGGGAAAAGTTTTGCTTTCTGCTAACTATATTCTTAATAAGATATCTTAAAAGAAATTGGGTAAAATACCTTAAATAAATTAATGACAGGTTGACCACCTACTTATAAATTCTTGAAATGTGAGGGTGTTTTTCAATGGTTGCAGTTTCTATTCCTTGAAGGATTAAATTTGTATCTAAGGCAATTGATATATATATATATATATATATATATATATATATATATATATATATATATATATATATATATATATATATATATATATATATATATATATATATTAATTGATTGCACACACAACAACTATGCATATTGTTTCTTTGTATTTCAAATCATATTATCTAGAAATACATCTGCATTCTACTTTTGAGGTTAGGAATGCAATATTTTCTTTTAGAATATATTTAATAGTAAGCATTATGAACGAAATTCTCTTAAAAACTTGTGAATAACATAACAAGAGATGGAGAAAATGATGAGCATGCAAAAAAAAAAAAAAAAATAACGAAGATGAATCCAGTTGGAGCTAGGGGACTAGGATTGATAAATCCTATAGTCCAAATTTTCTAATATATTTGTTAAAAAGGAAACCTCAAAGTCTCAAAGAGCCTATGTCCACACCTAAAGCTCCATTTTGGAGGGAATGTATGAATAGCAAAATTGAGTCTATTTATTACAATCACACATGAAAACTTGTAAATATTTCTCTAGAAAGTAAACATTTAGGTTATAAGTAGATTTTCAAGTGGAAAATAAAAACTAATGGATTTATAGACAAAAAAGGTAGGACTTGTAGCAAGAAGCTATAGACAATTGAAGATAATTTTGATACTTATTCATTTTGTAACAAGGGTTGTATCTATATGAATAACAATTGTATTTGCAATATTATACAATCTTAGATATACATCAAATCAAATGGATGTAAAGACATAATTTCAATTGGTGAATTAGATTAAGAACTTTGCATGGAACAACTTGAAGGGTTTTTGGTTCCAAGACGAGAACAAAAGTGTATAGACTTGTTAAGACGTATGGACTTAAGTAAGCACCGAAACAATGTCATGAGAAATTTGACTCAGTTATATTGTCAAATGGTTTTTTGCTATAATGCGTATGTGCAACAAGAAGGATTAATTAAATTAGACTGATATATATATATATATATATATATATATATATATATATATATATATATATATATATATATATATATATATATATATATATTTCTCTAAAAAGGACGTGTATGCTTCTTCATAAGAAAAGACACAAACACACACAAAATACATATGTGTGCTTGCACACATACACAAAACTTATAATATTATATGTCCATTGTATTTGATTTGAGTTTTCAAATTTTGATGGATTAAATTGATCTTCTACATCTTTGTAATAAGTTCATCATGTGATATTTTCCCCTTAAGTGAAACCAATATATATACATGTACGTGTTTATTTTACATTGTCATTTACAATGCTTGTTTATAGAATTGTTATTCTTAGAATATGAAACAAAATTGTGGGTCATGGGTAAACTCGAAGAAGAAATTGTACATATATTTTAGGAGTTTTACATTTTTGAGGTTGTACAACCGAACTTAGAGAGCCAACTATTGGGTTCTGGGTGACTACTAGATCACCATCAGTATATAGGACTGCGTGCTTGAACCTTAGGCTCATTAGAGTTCTGTTCATTAGTACTTAGCGATACGTCCTGGGGCAGTATCAGAAATCATGGCCGTAGTCCCGGGTATGCACGAAATACTCGTAAAATATGTGGCGCACTACTTCTGACAGTTCCAAATAAATTAACCAAAAAAATATATATTATATGATGTCATATTTCATATGCATGTTCATTTTGTTATATATATCTCTGCTATAAGGTTATCCATGATATATATATACAATTGTACCCTTGACAATTATCATCATCAAGACAACTATAAATTAACTCATGTTCACTTCTTCCTATAAATTTACATTTTGTATGCCTTCATAATTTTACAGTTTCATATAAATTTTACCGTCACGTTAGATTCCAACACTACTCAAGATATGTTTTCACTATTACTGGTTGATTTATAATTATTTTTAGACAAATATAATTTAAATTCATATTTTTTATTCTTTTCAACAGTTAGTTTTAAAACTTTGATACAATCATGATTTTATGATTTTATTCAGTTTTATATTTTATTTTTATATACACATAGTGTGCTTATGTATTATTAGTTATCCTCTTGTAGTACTTGCTAAGTCATTCTAATGACCCTGGTTTGGCACGCCCAGTTACTGATTTGTAGGTTAACGAGGAGGAAGACCCACCATAGTTAGAACCACATGTTAAGGAGTTAGCAGATTCTTAATAAGTGCATTTGCTGCATGAGGAATACAATAGAGACTCTTCTAGTTTCTTTTCTTTTTAAAAACTTCGTTATTCATCTTTTATTTGTTCACTTAAACTTTTTGATGATGAAACAAAGATCATTTGGCTCCCCTATACACTTATATTGATACTTATTTGTGGAAGAAATTTATTATTTTAATTTCATATCATTATCTTATTGTATATGTGTATGTTTTTTTGACAGTTATACATATGTATTTTTGTATTTTAGGCTTGGCGTATTCTTTTATGATACGTCGCCGAACGCTACTCGTATCTTGGGATGTAGGGCATTACAATTGGTATCAGAGCCTAAGTTTGGCTTTGGTCTCTATCTAAAATCTCCATTTAGAGTTACAGCCACATATATGCATATGCATATATCTATATATTTGGTCTCTATCCTATCAATTGATTCCAAAAATTTATTCCATCCATCACTATTGATTCTTTGCCACATCTAATATTACTTGTGATTCGTTTTCTTTGAAAATTAACTGTTCATTTTTATCCTATCGTTTTATATCAAAGTGCACAGCGAAAACTGTGGATCCATAATCGTATGATATCTTACATAATTAATATCCATATGGTCATTTCACTTTAAATTAAATTTTGAGGACGAAATTATCTTTAAAGATGGGTAGATTGTAACACCTTATTTTTCATACAATATTTTTGTGTTTATTTATTTTTAAATGAATTATCATAAATACTAAAGTAATTATTTATATAATATTATTTAACAATGTTATCTTTGATCTATCTTATGATTTGAGTTTATCTAAAATACTTGTTAGTTTGATCGTAACAAATCTGACTGAATCTAGATTATATTAGGAAGATCTATCATATATTTAAATCTATCTTAAACTAACCTAAATTTATAAATATTTATAAAAAAACTAAAAACAAGAAACGGGAACTAAAAACACATTTTTCTCTTCTGCCACAGGGTAGAAGAGAACAAAAGAAAAAAAAAAACAGTGAAGAAAGAAGAGAAGAAATGAGGAAAAAGAGAGAAAGAGAGAGGAAAGAAAATAGAGAAAAGTTTAATTCGATCCGAACCATTAGCAGTCAATTTTCAAAGTGGAATCTTTTTTAAGCAAGTGCTTTTCTCCTACTTTCACTTTTCCATAATTATTTGAATTTTTAACCTCACTTCTTTTCCTCTATTTTATTAATATGAGAATTTGATGAGATTAATATTTTCTTAACTTTGGCATGGTTAATATATCTAAAGTATACTTAATTATTTTAATCATGATTATTTACTATTTTTTCTTTTATCATTTCTTAGTCTTGCTAGATATTTCTTGTTGATGACATTAAAAAGAATATATATATTAAATTGGAAATTATGAAATTCCATCCAAAACATTAGCTAAAATTTTCTTCTTTTTTATTTGAATCTCATCTAATCATACCTTAATAATTTAGATTCAAGTTTAAGACCCAACTACATGATCATTTATTATTTGTTGGTTTCCTTTAAAAAAAAAATTCAAGCCATGAAGAAAAAAAGAAAAAGAAAAAAAAAAAGAAATTTTCTTTGTGTCTCTCTCTTCTCCCTCCAATTTAAGCTTTCTATTTTTCAGCCATAGAAAAATATTTCTTTTCTCTATATATTTAAATATATATACATTGTACAATTATTAAACTACTCCCAGCAGCATATAGTATATATTAACTATATTTTTATGTCAAACAAAATGCTCTTAAACATAATTAATTAGAAATTATAATAAGTTTGTTCATCTACGGGAATATCGCAAGGAAAATCAAACAAAACCCAACACATGGGTCTTCAACTAAATTATTGAGAAGGTTTAATATTGATTTATTGTGAATTTCTTCATTTTCATTTCATAAATTTTTTGTTTAGATTTGAATTAAAAATTCAACGTTGATTGTTTACAAAAAATTACATCTTGAAAGTATAAATTTCATCCAACTAAAAGATATGGATTGCTCGATATTGATATTGGCAAAAACTGCAAATTCAAAAACAAAATTAATTAATTAATTAATTTGTTTTACTATTTTTACTCATTGTGTTAAGATAATGGGACCCATGTGTATAGTTTTATTGTTTGTTTATAGGTCTGATATTCATAATTTTGATGGCTCTATATAATTTTCTTTTTTTAAATTTCTTGAGGAGCCACAGACTTGCTTATTAGAAACTTCTGTGATAGGTTATTATTTTCTATAATCATTAAAAAATATTTAATGATTTTATTTTGTATAATTTCTGATATATATTGCTTGCGGATTACCTTAGCTATTTAAGGGTTCTATTGCTGACTATTATTTGTATTTAAGCTAATTAACTAACATTTTCTCTATAACATCATGATGATAATCCTGTTATTTCAAAATATGCAATACTTTTTCTTTAATCTGATTTTTTTTTTTATACATTCATTGACCTATTAAGCATAAGTATTTCTTCTATGTATATATATTTTTGGATATTTGCTCTATCATCCCTTTTATTGATAAAAAGGAATTCTTATATATGTGTGTGTGTGTCTTTAAAAAAGACATGTATGCTTCTTCATAAGAAACGACACAAACACACACAAAATACATATGTGCGCTTGCACACATACACAAAACTTATAATATTATATGTCCATTGTACTTGATTTGAATTTTCAAATTTTGATGGATTAAATTGATCCTCTACATCTTTGTAAGAAGTTCTTCGTGTGATATTTTTTTTCCATAAGTGAAACCAGTATACATACGTGTACATGTTTATCTTACAATGCTTGTTTATAGAACTGTTATTCTTAGAATATGAAACAAAATTGTGGGGTTATGGGGGAACTTAAAAAAGAAACTGCACATATATTTTAGTTGTTTTACATTTTTGAGCTTGTACAACCAAACTTAGGGACCCAATTATGGGGTTCAAGGTGATTACTGGATCACCATCAGTATATAGGGCTGCGCGCCTGCAGTTTAGACTTATCAGAGTTTATATTTATTAGTACTTAGCGATACGTCATGGGGCAGTACTAGGAATCGTGATCATGGTCTCGGATATGTACAAGATACTTGTAAAATATTTGACGCACTACTTCTGACAGTTCCAAATAAATTAACCAAAAAAATATATAATATGATGTCATATTTCACATGCATATTCATTTTGTTATATATATCTCTGCTACAAGATTATCCATGACATATGTATACAGATGTACTCCTGACCATTATCATTCACAAGACAACTGAAAATTAACTCATGTTCACTTCTTCCTATAAATTTATATTTTATATGCATTCATAATTTTACAATTTCATATAAATCTTACCATCACATTAAATTCCAACAACACTCAAGATATGTTTTTACTATTACTGGTTGATTTGTTATTTTTTTAGACAAATATAATTTAAATCTGTATTTTATATTCTTTTCAACAGTTAGTTTTAAAATTTTGATACTATAATGATTTTATTCAGTTTTATATTTTATTTTTAAATACACATAGTGTACATGTGTATTATTATTTCTCCTCTTATAATACTTGCTAGGTCATTCTAGTGACCTTGGTCTAGCACGCCCAGATACTGATTTGTAGGTTAACGAGGAGGAAGACCCACCACAGCTGGAACTATATTTCAAGGAGTTAGTAAATTCTCAATAAGTGAATTTGCTGCAGGAGAAATACGATAGAGACTCTTCTAGTTTGTTTTCTTTTTAGAAACTTCATTATTCATCTTTTCTTTGTTTACTTAAACTTTTTGATGATGAAACAAAAATCGTTTGGCTCCCCTATACACTTGTATTGATACTTATTTATGGAAGAAATTTATTATTTTAATTCAATGTCGTTATCTTATTGTATATGTGTATGTATTTGTGGCAGTTGTACATATGTATTTTGTGTTTTAGGCTTGGCATATTCTGTTATGATATGTCACCGAATGCTACCTGTATCATGGGATATGGGGCGTTACCCATCAACTCCGACGGCTTCACTCGACTTCAATCGAAATCGATTAGAGTTTCGCATCGGAAAAATTTTCCAGCTGCAATCAGAAGCTAATACCTTCGGATCTAATCGAAAATCTCTTAGTTTCGACCGGCGGTTCAACTGAGCATTCCTTTTATGGACCCATATGCTCCTAGGAAATGGCACCACCTGCATGTCCACCATGCAATGCAATGCAAGCAGTGGCGTTGCGTCTGCTGCTAGCACTTACTTGATTAGCAGCAGTCCATTAGAGTTAAGAGACTCTAATCAACCTCCTCCTCCTCCATTCATGATTAAAGTCATGTACGCAACAGTTGTTTTTGAGAGTTGCTAGATGCGCCCCATACTTTTCCTAGTGAAAACCAGGGTAGTTTAAAACTAGCCCATTTTTTCTTAATGAGCTCCATGAATTTTTCAGTTTTGCCCATGAAACCACCAATGCAATATTTGAGAGGGAAAATGGGGCTCACTAAGAAAAATTTAGAGCTCACTAAGAAATTATGTTTTTCAATGCTCTTTCTCTTCTTCTTCCTCCCCACTCTCTCTCTTCTTCCTCCCAACTCACTCTCTTCTTCCTTCGCTCAGCTTTCTCCCTCTTTCTTCAATGACCACTACCTAATTCGGGCCTTAAATTTCAGTTGTACCCTCTGCCGTGAAGATCAGTCTGCAAAGATGACGCCGTTGAGCCCCGCCGACAAGATACTGTTCCTATCTCCTTTCTCTCATTCCATTTTTATCTCCTATGCTATTTAATAGTGCTAGTAGGGTTTAGTATATATAGGAACATCCAATTTTTAGTAGGATTTAGGATTTGATAACTTGAAAATTCAATTTGAACATCCAAATTTCATCTCTTCTTATGTGATAATGTTTAGTAGGATTTTTATGGAATTAGAAAAAATGCATAGTCACCGAACACAATATGTGACTAATTTTGTGTGATTATTGTTTGAATTTTGGATTAATGTATGTTCAATACTTATGCAGATGGATCAAACTTAGTATCTCGAATTAAGCCAACGGCTTCGTATCAGAGGAAGAAAGTCCCAGATCACATTACAACTGGGGTTCTGCAACTTTGCTAAGAATAATATTTTTTCAGAAATTTGCCGTTGATTGGCATCATGATCTTATCATCATTCAGCATTGCCAATCGATATGCGCCATTAGAGTAGACCGTATCAATGACAAAAGGTCCCTCCCACTTCGGCTGGAACCTTCCTCTAGGCTTTTGGCTGGTTATAATCAGTCTTCTGACTGACAAGACCAGATCACCTTTCTTGAAAGCTCTTCGTTCGGCCTTTTTGTTAAAAGTTCTGGAGATCCGCGCCCGGTATAGTTCAATACTCTATTGAGCTTCCAAGCGCTTATCGTCTAAGGCCTCTAATTCTTGGTGTCTTTGCTGATGTCTTTGTTCTTATGTCATTCTAGCTGCTAACGCGACTCGTAACGATGGAATTTGAATTTCCAAAGGCAAGACCGCTTCTGACCCATATACCAAAGAAAAGGGCGTAGCATTAGTGGGGGTTCGAATTGTAGTGTGATATGCCCAAAGGAATTCTCCGAGTTTCTCATCCCAGTCCCTTTGATTGGATGACACAAACTTTTTGAGAAGCTTCACAATAGTCTTATTGAAAACTTCTACTAGACCATTAGCTGTAGGGTAATATGGCGATGAAGCCACATCCTCGATCCTGTACTTGTTGCGGAATCTAGAATATACCTGGCTTACAAACTGAGGCCCGTTATCATGAATGATCCTCTTGGGCACTCTGAAGCGATAAAGCACATGGTGCTTGATGAATTTGATAACATCCAATGACTTTACTTCAACCAGGGAAACGGTTTTAGTCCATTTCGAAAAGTAATCTGTTATGGCTAAAATGAACTGGTGTCCTCTTGTTAACGACGGAGAAATCGGCCCAACAATGTCCATACCCCATTGCTCAAACGGCCACGATGTAGCCGTTGGGTGGAGATACTCCGGAGCTTGATGTATAAAGTCTGTATGTATTTGGCAGGCCCTATACTTCTTGGCGTAGTTAACCGCTTCTGTCATCATCTTAGGCCAGTAATAACCCATCCTTCGGATTCTATCCCAGAGTTTTGGCCCTGGTTGGTGTGCTCCGCAGATGCCAGCATGAGCTTCTTCGAGTACTTTTTGAGCTTCGCAGTTAGAGAGACAGCGAAGTAAAATTTCATCATAAGATTTCCTGTACAATGTCTGGAGCTCCGCATTGTAGTAGAACCGGATAGCCTTTGAATTGCCTTGGCTTCTTTTGGACCTTCGGGTAATATACCGTAAAGGACATAGTCTATATAAGGAAAACGCCAATCCCTCGGTTCTAGACTCGATTCGAAAATGTCAGCTTCATCTTCCTGTGGTTCCTTTATTTCCTTTTTGAGTTCCTCATTTGGACAAAATAATTCTCTGCTCTCAACTGTAATTTGCCTTCTAGCATGCTTGGGCAAAGCTAATGTAGCAGCTAAGAAAGCTAGTGAATCTGCATAACTATTTTGGTGACGTTTTACGTGGCTGACATAGAAACCCTCAAAACCATCGGCGATCTTGATCACCGCACGATAATACAGCAGGAGGTCTTCATGTTTGATCTCATATTCCCCTTTTACTTGATTTACAACAAGTTGAGAATCTCCATAGACCTCCAAATATTTGATCCCCAGCTGTTTAGCTATCTTTAAGCCGATTAGGAGGGTGTTATATTCCTCGACATTGTTGGAGCACGGACTTGTTAATGAGTAAGCTCGAGGAATGATGTGGTTGCGAGGGGAGACGAAAAACAACTCTTACCCCCGCTGTCATTTTTCCCTCAGATTCCATTCGGGAGGCACCATCGAAGAAAAGTTGTCATACACCTTTCGCGACTGTATTTGCCTCGGGAGACTTTTGCGAGTCGTCTTCTTTTAGAATTGGGTTCCATTCTTCTAACTCTCTAGGAATTTGTTTGTATAACTTCGAGGATGCCGGGATTGGATGTTCAGCTAGAAAGTCGGCCACAGCCTGTCCTTTAACAGACTTTTGCAGGACAAAATGCATATCATATTGTGATATCAAAATAGCCCAATTGGATAGTCTTGAATTTAACGATCCGGGTTTAGTCATTAGTATTCTCAGGGGGTTAAATCTCGATACAACATGGATGGTTTGTCCAACTAAATAGTATCGCATTTTCTGCACTGCAAACACTAAAGCTAAGCATTCCTTCTCCACTAGATTATACCGGTGTTCTGTCCCGATCATCATTTTGCTGAGGTAAAAAATAGCTTGTTCATGATCTGACTCATTCTTTTGTGCTAACAAGGCTCCCAAGGAATGGTCCATAGCCCTTACGTATAGCAGGAAAGGTACTCCCGAGACTGGTGCTACGAGCACTGGTGGTTTCATGAGATATTGTTTGATTTCTTCAAAAGCCTTCTGGCATGCGTCATCCCAAACAAATGACACTCCTTTCCTCATTAATCTAGTGAAGGGCTGACATTTACTAGACAAATTTGATATAAACCTACGGATGTACGTCAGCCTACCTTGTAGTCCCCTTAACTCTTTGAGGTTACGGGGAGGTGGCATATCTTGGATAGCCTTAACCTTATCTGTATCGAGATAAATTCCTTTCAACATTACGACAAAGCCGAGGAATTTTCCACTGGAATCCCCCAAGAAAGATTTAGTTGGATTCATCTTGAGCTGGTGTTTCCTCATGAGGTCGAACACCGTCTTCAAATCCTTCAGGTGATCGCCCTTGTTTCTGCTTTTAATTGCCAGGTCATCTACGTAACATTTCACTGTCTTCCGAAGATGCTCTTGGAATATTACGTTCATGGCGTGTTGATACGTGGCACCCGCATTCTTTAAGCCAAAGGGCATGACTGTATAGCAGTATACCTTGAGTGGTGTTCTGAAGGACGTATGCTTCTCATCATCAGGGTACATCTTTATTTGATTATACCCTGAGAACCCATCCATAAACGTCATACGCTCATATCCACAAATATTATCTATCATAACATCTGTGATGGGTAACGGGAATTCGTCTTTAGGGCAGGCCTCTTTCAAATCCCTAAAGTCTATGCAAATTGGGATCTTTCCGTTCTTCTTGGTCATGGAAACTATATTCACGACCCAATCAAGGTGCTGTTCCTCGCAATTAAAGTCTGACTCAATCAACTTCTTAATTTCAACTTCAATAGCTTCCATGACCTCTGGACGGAATCTTCGTTATTGTTGCTTTACTGACTTAGCATTTGGCCGGATGTTCAATTTATGAACCACTACAATTGGGTCTAATCCTGGCATCTCCACATAGCTCCAGGCGAGAATATCGATATACTCATGAATGAGAGATATCAATTCTCTTTTCTCTTCCGAGGACATGTTCTCACTTATAAATGTGGGTTTAGGATTCTTTTCATCCCCCATATTTATTTGGATCACTTTATCTTCGGTTGGAGGCTCGCACTGTTCAAACTGGATCTCCCACTTCACATTAAGATGCTTGGCCCAGGGGTCATCTTTTATCAGCGAAGCTTCCCCTAAATCTTCATTTTCTTGGATCGCAGAAGCCATGTTTGCGGACACTTCATGGAAAATCATGCCAACACTGATATCTGAATCCCAGCAGGATGATTCTAATGAATGATCGCACTGTCTTTCTTCAGTTCTCTCACCTGAGGAGCCTTCAAGAGTGGTGACGTATCCTAATCCCCTACCGATTTCCTGGTAATAATCTAGCATTTTCCCTTCTGGGACAAAGGGTTGAAGGATCGTCCTTCTTCCTTTTTCAAAATTCAACCCCCTGCCTTCGGCCAGATTATATCCCATTTTCTTCATTAATCTATGAGAGTTTTCATCATAATGGAAGAACTCGGCATTTTTCTGTTCTTCCTCAGAATCTAAGAATTTATTTTTGTTCCTGTGACTTGTCCTTCCAAATACTATGGCTTTCTAGGTTCTATCCTTGGGAGGGACCTCAAAAATGACCTTATTAGCACTTTCGATATCATCACTCAATTCATTTAAGAACGATCGGATAGGTGCTTGGAAGGAAGTCAGAGAACATATCTCTTTCAAACAATCACTGAATGCATTAGTGCTAGTGCTTGAGGCCTCAGAATCAATACCAAAAGAATAAGCAAACTCTAAATTTTTATTTATCACCCATTCACCATCAGAGTGAACGGTGTTATTTACATCAAGGCCTTCGAGGCTTATCACAATGGGCTCACCATCCCAAATTACATCCTCGGATTCCTAATCTTCGGATCCTGATTCTGTATCAGCTTCCTCGCCACTATCAGAGTCATCTGGGACAGGCTGATCTAAAACACCGAACGCATCTAGATACAGCAACGCGTCAGTAAAGTAGTTTTCAACTCCTTTAAAGGGTTGCTTTTCCGCGATCAGCATTCTTACATTCCCGTTTTTGTCCACGTACTTCATGCATTGATGTAACGTGGAGGGCACAATGAGATTGCTATGGATCCAAGGTCTCCCCAGTAGTAGATTGTACGATGTGTCCGCGTCTATCACGTAGCATGTGACTTCCGTCTTTAGGTCGCCGATTTGGCACTTAAGCTTTATCTTACCTAACGGTCTACTACCGTTGACATTGAATCCGAAAATAGTAGTATTAGTTGCTGCTAATCTATTCATCGGAACTCCAAGGTATCGTAGTATCCTCTGTGGTATGATGCTCAAGGCCGAGCCTGGGTCAACTTGAATGCGATCAATCTCTGTAGACCCTATGTATCCCTTATAATACAAAGGGCGGTGATGCTTATTGCTCCTGACTTGCTTATCTTCCGGAGAGAAAGCAATGTAGGGAATGTTCTTACCAGAGACCTGGTGTCATATCGCGCAAAGAGATTCTGCTTCCTCAATCACCTCTGGTATTTGTGCCAAGAATACTTCCGAATCTTGCAGAGTTTCTCTTAAAGCTTCTCTAGTAGGTTTAGAAAGCTTCAGGAGCTCATACAAGGTTATCCTTGCAGGAATATTGGCTAACTGCGTCAGGATGTCGAACTGAAACGACTTCTGTAAATCTTCCGCAGGCTCTTTTCCCTTCTTCAAAACTGTATCAAACTTGAGTTTTTTTTATTTGGTCTTCTCTGGAGACGGTCGAGATTCTGTGGCCTGATCGTAGTTTTTCAAATAATCTTTTCCCGAACGGGTTTCTGTGAGAGGGGGATTCGCGTCCGCCGTCAAAGAGTCTCCAATTTCCTCTTCCGAATCTGTTAGAGCAGGAATGGTTTCATTGTCTTCGGGTATTACGGAGACGACATTGGAAGTAAACATCTTCCCTTTTCGCCTTCGTCCGGATGAACTGGAAGTCCATTGTTCATCATTTAGGAGATCTAGATGTACCCACATTATCTTCCCTCTATCAGTTTCGAAGAGGGACAATCCTTTCTTCAGCTATTGATGTGGATCAAAATTCACGACCTGCATCGTGCCTCTGGGAATGGGTGCACCCCATCTTGAACTATTGACTCTATCCAGTCGGGTGCTTTACCGAATTTGACGATTACCATATTTACGGTCACCTTCTTCTGGTGCTCTTAGAGCTTGATGACGTTGGCATCCACTAAGGCTTGAATCTTATCCTTAAGGATGTAACAGTTCTGGGTAGGGTGGTTAATAATCCTATGGTAAACGCAGTAATTAGGATCATTAACTTTCCCTGCCTCTTCTGGGCGTTTAGATTCTAGCAGCTTTAGTGTCTTCTTACTCATGAGGAGGTTGAAGATGGTTTTCGTATGCTCATCCTTGAAAGAATATTGTTTTTGAGGCATACATGTCTGAGGAGGAAGCTTCAGAGAAGATTTTGCAAGTTGCGGAGTATCAGCCACGATTGCCTCTTTCCCCTTATATCCTCGGGATCGGGACCTATGGTTGCTATTGTTATTTCGCCTCTGTTTCTCCTCGCCTCCTTCTTCTTCGAGCCTTTGCGCGATTTCCTCAGCCTCCTCAGCTTGTAGGGCAAGATCCTTCCAAGTCGAGGACTTCATTGCTCCCATCCTAGCTAAAACCTTAGTCGATAAATTATGTCGACAGATTTCTACCAAGATCTTCTCGGGCATCCCATGCGGGCATCTGAGAGAATCATTCCGAAATCTTTTGATAAAGTCCCGGGCCGACTCTCCTTTTTTTGTTTAGTAGCTCGAAGCGCCGGCATTGACACCTCCATATCATTTTCATAGAACCTGGTTAGGAAGGTTTTTTCCATGTCGCTCCATGAATTGATGGTTCCCGGTTCTAGCCTCCGGAACCACTCAAATGCTAGTCCTGTTAACGTACTAAGAAATACCCGTGTAATAATGGGGTCGTTTTTGGCTAAATGCCCAATCTGCGACTTAAAATAGTAGAGGTGCTGATTCGGCGATTCTTTATCATCAAAAGATTTGAGCTTCAATGGCTTATAGCTTTCCGGGAACAGCACGCTTTCCCACTCCGCAAGATATGGCCTACCACACCTAGCTCTTGCAGGTCGCTCTTATGCATGAGGGCATTCAGTTGATTTTGGAAGCTTTCCATCCAGACAGCATTTGCATTTCCTTCCTGATACGTGGAGCGATTGTCATCATCTTCATTATTGTGAGGACCATGATCTTTTTCTTCCGCCCTCTTTCCTTTGCCGTTTTTCGGGTCATGAGGTGGCGTCTGCGAAGATCTGTCCTTCATCCTAACATTTTCAAGTTCCAACAGGACGTGCAACATGTCTTTAAGTTCGCTAATGGTATTCTGTTGTTGCTGGATATTTTTGTCTTGTTCATCCATCCTTCGCATGAACTCCTCCGGGGTACTGTTTTGGGTCATGTACACGGAGATGGAGTCTTCCAGGAACGAGTCAGACGTTTGGGACCCGGCCATAACAGACTTGGTCGTATCCTCCTCATCGGAGGAGACTCCCTCCATTTGCCTATAATTGGTTGGGACTGCCACCCCACTTTTGAGTCGAGTGTTTTGGAAAACCCCTCGCTCTTCATTGAGCTCTGAGTCAGAAGCAGCTCCTTCGGTGACTTTCTTCGTCTTCTTTTTCTTCTTCTTTTCCCCGACATCTACCATATTGGATGATACCTCGGGGTACTCGGGCTCAAAAAACTCGAGCCTGTTTCGTCATATCCTCTTCGCCGGTTGAGATAAGGATGTTGATGAAACCGATAGTCGATGGAACATCGATGGTTTAGTATGGGCTGAACAATGATAGTGAGATAGTACGGTATTGATCAATCATTCGCAATGGCAATGAGATGCGTGGGATTCTTTCCTTTCTTTGCTTAGAAGTTCCCTAAGATCTCTTGCATTGGAAGTTCCCTAAGATCTCTTGCATTGGAATTTTTGGTGACGGTGTCACTTGTGAAAGATAGACTTGGGACTGGCATCCCGCCTTCGTTGAAGGCTCTTGGAACAGATCTCACTCTTGGTGGGGCAGTGGGTGAGATAGTCTTAGCCTTAGAGATAGGCGTACGTCTTCCGCGAACTTGAGGTTCGCGAACTTTGCGGACTTCTTTATTTGTGTGATCATGCTTCCCCCTTGGAACACGAGGGACGCGGATGTATGCTCCACGTTTGTAATCATAGATGGCTTTTGTAGAGTTACTCCGTTTCTTGTAAGAAACACGAGTAAATCCTCCCGCGTCTTGATCTTTTGCAACCTCGCATTTTGGCCTTCATACTGTACTGTAGACCTTTGCAATGATGAGTTGGTGGCTTCCTTTTTCTGCGTGGTCCTGCGAAGGGCACGAGCTTTACTTCTTTATAGGTTCTTTCTCGTTGTACAAGTGAGAGGAACCTCCTTCTTCGCTTCATAATCTTGCGGAGTGGGTAGTGGTCATTTCCCCTTTTTGAAGTGGGGACCTTGGTCCACTATGCTTGGGAGATCAGGAATCTTAGCCGAAACTGGCCTAGAGCCCAATGTTGAAGAAGAGGATTTTAGACCAATTTGGTCTATCAACTCCCTCGGCTAAGTTATTGCCATTAAAGGCACCTTGGAGATTGACCCCTTGGAGACTTTACGGCATCCCCGTAGGAAAGTTACGGCATCCCCCTAGGAAAGTAGGGCTCTTGGAGCATGAAGAAAGAAATTCTTCATACATTTCCTGGTCAACCTGAATGGTGAGCGAGTTGACTAGACTACCAACTAGAATATTGTCGAATTAAGCTACCACCAGATCACCGGAGGTGATGGCAGTCCTCACCGGAGTCGCCAATCTTCTGTTCGCCATAAAAATTGTAAATGATGCTCTATTGAGATTTTTCAATAAAGGATTACAATCCAACGGTTTCCCGTTTACAGAAGATGAGAAAAATAGATTTTCTCTTTATTTAAACCTGGGTTCTGAGGTAGCTGTGGAGGATGATCTTGATCTCCGTTGACACTCCGTACAATCTCTCTCAGTTTGTTGAAAAAGAAAGGCTCTGGATTCTTGATCACAATGGGTAATTTTTAGAAGAAGATCATCCACCTTTTTCTCTTTCGTTCTCCCGCCTTTTATAGGGGTTCTAGGGCAACGTCCTGTCTCATTTGCTCGACCGTTAGCCCCCACTACATGAGAAGTGCCGTCATATTCGTTAGGTGGTTGCTCCCACGATCGAAGTAATGCCGCTGCATTCGTTTGGCAGTTAGCTCCACGATCCGAGGTGGCAACTCCCTCATTCGGGTCGGGTGACTTTGTATTAAATCCCTACCCGAAAGCTATGGAAAGTATCGCAAATCTCAGTTTTAGACTCGCGAACCTGTTCTGTCATCACTGGGTCGCGAACCTCAATCTTTTAGGTTCGCGGATCTGCCGAGTTGCGGATCTCCAACTCTAAATTCGTGGATCTGTTTTGTTTTCCATTATTTTTCGCCGAAAAACATCTCTAACTCAAACAAACTATCTACCTCTGTGCTCATGCAGGAGGGCACAGAATTCGAAGCAATTGCAGATGTGTAAGCAAATCCTAGGTTTTATTAATGACCCATTTTCCTACCTCATCAGTGGTACTAAGTACTTCCATATTATCTAAACTAATTACAAATAGATTTACCTCGACCTCAAAAATGTTGTCTTCGTCGGACTCAGGCTCTGCATCTGCCTCATTACCACTGTCGTAGCTCTCATTTGCTGGCTCGTCGGAAGCTCCATGGGCCTCTACGTATTGCATGGCATTTGTGAAATAGTTCTCCAATCCCTTAAACGGTTGCTTATCTACTATTAATGTGTGCACTTCGCCTTCTTCATCGGTGTACTTTATGCATTGATGGAGTGTAGATGGGACCACCATATAATCATGGAGCTAGGGATGCCCAAGCAGAATGTTATTTGACGTGTCTGCGTCAATAACGTAACATATAAGTTCTGATTTTAAATCCTCAATTTGGCACCAAAGTTGTATCTTTTCCAAAGGATAACTACCATTGGTGTTAAACCCATGGATGGTGGTGTTGGTGGGAGTCAAACGACTCGCAGAGATGCCTAGGAACTGCATCAATATTCGAGGGATGATACTTAGTGCAGAACTGGGATCAATCGGGATTAGTTTACCTTGCCTGAACTAACATACCCTGAGTAATATAAAAGTCTATTGTGTTTCGAGTTCTTCACCTGCATGTCTTCGGATGAGAATGTTATATGTGAGACCTTTCTCACTGTTTGATGGCAACTCGGGCAGGGATCTGCCTTGTTAGCAGATGGCTCTGCAATTTGTGCAAGAAACATCTCTGAATCGGCCAATACTTCTCTTAAGGCATCTTTCATTGCCTTTGACAGTTGTAGAAGCTCGTAGAGAGTAATTCATGCCGGAGTGTTGGCTAACTGGGTTAACACATCAAATCAAAATGGTGTCCCCATTGCCTCACTATTCTTCTTCAAATCTTTTTGATAGCGAAGCTCTTTTTGCTTCGCAGGCGGCACTTCAGGTGTTTCTGCTGGTTTGCTTGGCCCAACTTTTGAGTAATCTCTAAGATATTTCTTCCTGAACCATGTTCCTGATAGCCCTACCTCATTTGGATGAGTGGCCATCGCCGTTAGCTCCTCTTCTGAGTCTGTGAGCGAAGTGGTGCTAGATTGATCTCTTTCCTCAAGGATGGACACTACATTAGACATCCAAATCTTCTCCTTGGTTTTTTTTTTTTTTTGAGTTGGTTGGATTAGTCCATTGTTCGTCCTCCAGCAGGTCTGGGTGCACCCACATGATATCTCCTTTGCCGGTAGAAACTAGAGAGAACCC
This sequence comes from Dracaena cambodiana, assembly GCA_036321105.1. Taxonomy (NCBI): domain Eukaryota; kingdom Viridiplantae; phylum Streptophyta; class Magnoliopsida; order Asparagales; family Asparagaceae; genus Dracaena; species Dracaena cambodiana. Next base: position 20,702,511 of record JAYEPQ010000011.1, on the reverse strand, counting down.
TTTTCGTTCAATCCATGTGGGTCGAATTTCTTTAATATTAATTTTCCTTCAGGAATAGGGGTCACACTGGCTGGAATATGCTATGACCCTATACCAATTGTAGCTGCATTTGCAGACACCTTTATCTTCTCCGGTCTCAATTGGATCTCCTTCGCATCAATGAGCGCCTGGATCTTATCTTTGAGAACGTAACAATCCTTAGTCGGATGTCCGATATTCTGGTGTTAGAGGCAATACTTGGAATCATTTGTCTTCCCTGCATTCTCTGACTTTCGATTCTCGGGCAATTTAAGCATCCCCTTTTTAATTAACAAATGAAAGAACGTAGCCGCATGTTCATATTTGAAGTCATACGTTCACTAAAATCTGAAGGAGTCCCGATTACTCTGTGGTTTTTGATTTGCAGCAGGCCAAATGGCCATCACCTCCTTACCCTTAGGGCAGTTTGGTGGCAGTTGTTGCCTGTTTGTGGATACTCTCTTCTGTAAACGACTTTCATCGATACGGCGGATTATATCCTCTATTTGCTGTCCCTATTTAACGAGATCCTTCCTGTTTTAGACTTCACCACTTCCATCTTTATGGGAATATTGGTATGGAGGTTATGTTTGCATGTTTCGACTGGCATTTCTTGTGCATACCATGCAGACATCGTAGTGACATCTCTCGAAAATGTTCCACGAAACTTTCAACAGTCTCATCCTCTTTCTGCTTGTTTGCGAGAAGAGCATGGACTGAAATCTCCATATCATCTTCGAAGAAGCTGTACAAGAATTCCTTTTCCATGTCAGACCATGATTTAATAGAGCTCTGGGGTAACTGCATAAACCATGTAAATGCAAGTCCTCTCAAGATACTAACAAATATCTTAGTCATTATGGGATCATTCCCCATGAGGTGACTTGTTTGTGACAAGAAGTAATACAAATGTTGATTTGGGGAACCCTTTCCGTCAAAAGACTCTAATTTTAGAGGTTTGTATCTTTCGAAAAAAGGAGTTGATTCCCACTCGATGGGTATGGTATAGAAATGCCTACTTCTTGTCGGTCCTTTTTGTGCATCAATACTTCTAGTTGGTCCTGTATTTTTTGCATCTTCTTCGCATGCAAGTCCACTTTATAATAAAACTCTTCTTCTTTCTCCAGATTCCCCCCATCATCCTTTGGTGGTTCATTGAAAGGTTTCTCTGATTTATCTTCAATATTCTTTTCCATCATTTTGAGAAGCAACAAGAAAAGTTCATCAAGACTCTTTTGTTGCTCTAAGATTAGGCATTCTTGCGCTTTGAGTCTTTGATTCACCTCATTGGAGCTTCCTGTCATATGGGTTGCTGTATCTTCAAACCTGGAAGATTCGTATGATCGTGGTGTTGCTACAGCGAAGTGATCACTATCTCATTTGCTTTCGCTATCTGAACCCCAGCCAATCTTTTATAGTTTAGTGGCGCTAGAATTTTTGATTGAAGTCGTGTATAATGATGGGCTTCCTCATCCGTGGAGTATCTATCTCTTTGCGGCTTCTTTCCTTTATTTACCAATTAGAAGTTACGAGTAGGAGTTCTTCGTCATTGGTGATCTTTCTTCTGTAAATACACCTTATTTTGGGCACATTGTCCTTTGGCTCGGTTATTTGACTAAAAACTAAGGGTCAGGGTGAACCATACAACCAATATATAGGCTTCGGAAAACCAAACCCAATTCAATACAATTGTGAAACTAAAAGATAACAATGAAGCCACGTGAGAAAACTCGGTTGTGGTGCCCACATTGGGCCGCCATTTAGCTGAAATTACCGCTAATTAGTGGCTTACGTATTGAATTAAATTCTGAATTTTCTTCCTCTCAAGTATTTTCTCCTTTTGCGTTTATTTTTATGACTGTATTGCACTTTGACTCTCTAAAGCATCGTGGTCTCATAGTCTTGCCCACTTTAGAAACTTTTCAGACTTTGATTTCCTACTCTAACTCTGATTTTATGCCATCTCCTTGTATAAATCGGATTACCTAAAAAAGACACTAAAAATACCCAAGTAACATTTATTTATATACAAAAATAGGTAATATGAAGTCTATAAATATGCAATATATGGCACTCATCATAAATCATCGGATATAAGCCAGTCTCCCTTATAACCCTCTAAATTGTTTTAGGTTATGAAGTGGCTGCATTTCTTGGATTGCCTTGATTTTGTTAGGGTCAAGGTGGATTCCTTTTGAGGTTACAACGAATCCCAGGAACTTGCCACTAGATATTCCCAGGAAAGGTTTGGTGGGGTTCATTTTCAGTTGGTGCTTCCTCGTGGGGTCAAATATGGTCCTCAAGTTGTCCAGGTGATCATCATTTCTCTTGCTTTTAACTGCCAAGTCGTCCACATAGCACTCAATAGTCTTCCTTAAATGTTCTCAGAAGATGATGCTCATTGCTCATTGGTAGTTTGCGCCAGCATTCTTCAGTCTGAAGGGCATCATTGTATAACAGTATATTCCTAATGGAAATCTAAAGGTTGTATACTTTTCATCTTCGGGGTGCACTTGATCTGATTATACCCAGAGAAACCATCCATAAAGGACATTCTCTCATAGCCGCACGTATTGTCTATCATGATATCGCACATATTGTCTATCATGACATTGGTTATGGACAGTGGGAATTCATCTTTGGGGCAAGCAGCGTTAAGATCCTAAAAATCTATGCATATCCTGATCTTATCATTCTTTTTAAGTAAAGAGACAATGTTTGCCACCCAATTGGGGTGTTGTTCCTCACGGACAAAATCCGAATCAACAAGTTTCTTGACTTCAGCTTCAGTTGCTTCCATCAGTTTGGGGGGAAAGCGCATTTGTTGTTGTTTCACTGGTTTCGCTTCTGGCTTGATATTAAGTCGGTGGACTATGACTTCCGGATCAAAGCCCTGCATGTCTTCATAATTCCAAGTGAAGATGTCTATATACCCTTTAATTAAAGCTAATAGGTCTTCTTTTTCAAACGAAAGTAAGTTCTCACTTATGAAGATGGGTTTCAGATTTTTCTTTGTTCCCATATTAACTTGGACCACCTTATCTTCAGTGGACGGTTCTCATTGTTTGAACCGCATATCTCATTGAGTTTCCATCTGTTGGACCCACGGATCTTCTAATGAGAGAGGCGGATCTTCTTCCTCTGCGTTAAAGGTCGCAGAAGTCATATTCGACACAAGAGCTCGGAATATGACTCTAGTACTTATATCAGAATCCGAATCTGATGTGGTCTTATTGCCTTCTAAATTGGTTGGATGCTCCCACTCTGCTTCTGAGGGTGTAACATAACCCAACTCCCTGCGGGTTTTGTGATAATAATCAGGATTCTTGCCCTTTGGTACAAATGAGTATAGAAGATTCTTTCGTCATTTCCCAAAGTTTAAACCATACTTGGAGGTTAAGTCATAACTCATCTTTCTCATCATTCGATGAGAATTCGGTTCATAGAGTTCAAACTGTGGTGATACTTGGTTATCACTGTCATCTTCTAGATTCGGGTCAGGCCGCGACTCAATTCTTCCAAATATTATGGAATGTTGGTCTAGCATTTAAGGAGGCACCTCAAAAAAATTGCCCTTTGGGTCAGCTATCTTTGGCGTAGCGAGTGACGACCGTATCGGTAAATGAAAGGTCGTTAACGTTGTTCGCCATAAAAATTGTAAATGACACTCTATTAAGATTTTTCAATAAAAGATTACAATCCAACGGTTTTCCGTTTACAGAAGATGAGAAAAATGGATTTCCTCTTTATTTAAAACTGGGTTCTGAGGAGCTATGGAGGACGATCCTGCTCTCCGTTGACACTCCATACAATCTCTCTCAGTTGGTTGAAAAAGAATGGCTCTGGATTCTTGATCACAAGGGGTAATTTTTAGAAGAAGATCATCCACCTTTTTTCTTTCGTTCTCCCACCTTTTATAGGGGTTCTAGGGTAACGTCCCGCCTCATTTGCTCGACCGTTAGCCCCCACTACTCGAGAAGTGCCGTCATATTCGTTCGGTGGTTGCTCCCACGATCGAAGTAATGCCGCTGCATTTGTTTGGCAGTTAGCTCCACGATCCGAGGTGGCAACTCGCTCGTTCGGGTTAGGTGACTTTGTATTAAATCCTACCTGGAAGTTATGGGCAGTATCGCGAATCTCAGTTTTAGACTCGCGAACCTGTTCTGTCGTCACTGGGTCGCGAACCTCAATCTTTTAGGTTTGCGGATCTGCCGAGTTGCGGATCTCCAACTCTAAATTCGCGGATATGCTTTGTTTTCCAGAATTTTTCACCGACAAAACTCCCTCCGAAGTTTTCAAAACTCTCATGATTTTTAAGAAGTTTTGGAATACTTTGGATATATCATTCTGTATTAGAATCTCCATTTTTCATATTTCTGAGATTACAATTCTGTATTAGGATTTTTCTTCAATTGATGACAGCATGACCCTGTCATAATATCTCGAACTCCCATTTTGAAAAGAACATGACCACCCTGTATTAGCGCCGTGAATGTACTACTTTTGAAGGAAAATGTGACCCTGTATTAGCGCCACAATTTGCATTCTAAAGGAAAATGCGACTGTGTATTAGCGCCACAATTTGCTGCTTTTGAAGGAAAATGCGACTCTGTATTAGCGCCACAAATTGTTTCATTTTGGAGAAGAAGACGACTCTGTGTTAGGGTCGCGAACTTGCTTGTGGAAGGAAATGCGACTCTGTATTAGGGTCACGAACTTTTATTTTGTAAGGGAACACGAATCTGTATTAGGATCACGAACCTTCATTTTAGAGAAGAAGACGACTCTGTGTTAGGGTTGCGAATTTTCATTCTGGAGAAGAAGACGACTCTGTGTTAGGGTCATAAACATTCATTCTTTCACTTTTGGGAGGGGATCGCGACTCTGTATTAGGATCATGATCTTTCATTTTGGAGGGAACACGACTCTATATTAGGGTCGCGAACTTTCACCTTTTTGGTTGAGGAAAACCCGGAAGGCTGTTACTTTCTACGGCGTAGGAATTGAAACGTTCTCTGAGCCGCATTAAATGAAAGGTACTCACGAGATTCGGGCCAGAGATCACATCTATCCAAAAATCTCGGTTGTCAAATCATCTGCTATATAACCTCGATTTTTTATCTCGAGAAATTTGAAATTCAAGTTTTTCCTCCAGGGTTCTTAAGACTTCTCATCTTCAACCTACTTTAGCTTTCGATACTCTTCGTGGAGGATTTCCTTATTCTGCAAAAGATGCCGAAGAGAGCTTCCTCCTCCGGTGCTGCAGCCAGTGGTCATCAAGACCCTCATTTAACCTCCAGTTCGATGGTGGTTCGGCGGGAACTTTTGATTGGAGGTAATAATAATAACTTTCAAAAGGAAATCCCTTTCTTAAAAATTTTCGTCTTGAATCTGAATGTCTCCTTCTACAGTTGATTATACTTTGAATCCTTGGCCTAAGGACCATTACTTCGGATACTCAGATGGTTATGACGGGAAGAAAGAGTTTAGATTTGGTCAAGTTTTCCCGCATTGTACAGCATCTGATAGCCAAGAGAGGGAAGATAAAATTCTCCATCCTACTCACTCAACATTGCGAGAACTAATGACTTATGAATCTTTTGAAGGAGATGATCGGTCCTTGCTACACAAACCCGCCTTTTTGTTCGGGGACCATGTTTCGGTGCCCGATAGCGGTTTGGAAGATGGAGATTACAAGTGGCTTCGTCAAGTTGAAGGTCACTACTTATTTCTCTCTAACATGGAGAGATCTTACCCATTCTTATTCTTCCAATCCCTTTTTGTGCCCAGACGAATGGACTGGCACATAAACAGGCTATAGGACGGCATCTTATTGAGAGGATTTAACTTTCAAGGTGCTTTCCCTCGTTCTACTGGAAAAAACTTTTGTGGATTACTCCCGGGGCTGCTCAATCATGACTTGTCTAGACGCGAAACTCCCATAGTCGCATAGACTTTCTTACACCGATTTGTCGATGCACAAGGAAAATTCCCTGTTCAAGATTTTCGTCCCCTTGGATGGGTTCATTGTTCCTCAAAAGGAGAGTGGGCAGTCTTGACTGACTTCTTTCTGAAAGTTTTTAGAGATCAGCTCCATCATGCGGGGCTATATCGTGCTATCAAGGTTGTTCAGCACAGCATTCCCGCTAGCAGATTATATTTTTTTCCTTTACTGGAACTGTAAAATCCTGATACTTGTACAATCTTTTGCCCTCGAGGCGAATTGGATTTTGCCCTTCACGAGATGTATGAAATTTCGGGACTGCCCATGGGAGACATTCCGTATGAAGAGTACGTCCCCACTAGGGAAGAACTCCATCTGCTGAAGACCCGGGACCTTTTGGTCTGTAATACTTACTGGGAGTTGCTCTGCCACTATCATATTTGCACCCACACATCCGGCACCCGCAGCTTGAAGCTAAAGAAGTGGCTTCAATATCTTCTGCCCAATTTTTCCAAGAGTAATCCTAATTTTACTCGCCTTCCTCTAGTTTCTAAAAGGAGGTTGAGAGAAGAATCACAAGTTTTGGGACAGACATTTACGTCGCCAAATCTGATGAGGACGTTTTCAAGGCTGGACCGTCCTTTGAAAGTTTTCACTATCAGACCCTCTAGCCTTTATCTGATCCTACCTTTCTTGGCGGGCTATCTGTTGGTATGGTTGAAGAAGTGTGTTATTCCTTCGCAGAAAAACATACCTATCAGGGCCGTATACCCAGCCATCCTACTAGCATTTGGTAGGCAACTCAGTCTGTTGCCCGCGATGGTGTGCAGCATCCAAAGCGGAATGAGGAGATTATCTGATAAATTCTGTAATGTGAAAAAGGAAGAAAGGAGATCCAGTTATTAAGACTCCTAATCCACGTGTAGAACTCCCTTATACTTATTTGATGGCTTGGTTGGTTCTACATTGTCCCGCTTTGATGAGCCCTGCTGATTCGCAGATAGACATAAGTGCTCCCAAAGTGCAGCACTACGAGAGGTCGCAATGGAGAGGGGGCTATATGGCTGCGATCCATAAGACCCTCCGTCACTTTGCGAGTTTCGAATTATTCAGATGTTTTCCGTACTTTCCCAATGCTGGGTACGGGGAAGAATTCGCAAACATGGCTGGTGCTAACAAATTCACTATTCTGTCTCCGGAGTGCTTCTTGTGGTTGATAAACATCCGTCCAGGACATTTGGTTCTTCGTCTGGGGAACCATTGCTATATAGAACCTTTCTACCCAAGTCGTTTCGCTCGACAATTCGGGTATGATCAGCTCTACGTTGGTAATCCCAATAAGAAAAATGAGTTTTGTTGGGAATGCCTTCGAAGGAGATCGAGCTTAGTTTCATTTCGTCGCAGGTGGAGCCCAGGCTAGATTTGATCTTCCTCTAAAGATCCCGAACTCGAATATGAGTTTCAGTTTCTGTAAATGGTTCGCGGATGCTAATTCCGCTTCTCAGAACTTCAGTGTAAATCATACCTGCCTGAGGGAGATTAGAGCTTGGTATGCTCAGAAGAAGAAGGCTGGCAGCACAAAAGTAGCAGGGATGGAAGATTTCGGGACAGAAAGTGCCTCTGATGAGTCGGAACCGATGACTCAATAAGGGGAGGAGGACAATAATACACTGGCTTTATCAACTCAGCCTGCTTCTCCTGCTGCTTCTCCTCTCCCAACTCTGAAGGAAACTTCTCCTCAATGCAGTCTCTTCCAAAGAAGATTTTGCATAAGCAAAAGAGACCGAGGCGCCTCAATAACTTGCCTATCAGTCCGCGGGGCGTTGATCCGCAGAACACCCCATCTGGAACCGGTACTGCAGCACCCAGTTTGGTCTCCGAGACCCTCACGGAGGAACCTGAGGAGGATGAAAACGACTCATCTTTAACTCTCTACTCCCTTAAGAGGCGTCGGAGTCAAGGACCTGTTTTTCGCAGTGATCCTACTCCTGCTACAAAAGAGGATCCTGCAACTCTCACACACTATGTCACTGTTGAAGCAAAGGCCTCTTCTGCTACACAAGAGGATCCTGCAGCCTTCGTTCATCAAGCTTCCACAGATGATGAAGTACAAATAATTGGGGAGATCCGTGCATCAGGTTCCCCAAAAGTAGCACCTCCCTCAGGAGATCAGGATGACTGGGGAGATGACGATGATGTGGACAGTGATGATTTTCGATCTTCAACCCCTCCATCAGACCATGGTAACCTTTAGGTTTGCATCTTCTTCCTTTGGCAATTGTGTTATTATCAAATGATACCGTAACATTTAACTATCAACTTTCTCCTTTTCGCCAGCTCCAATTTTGACTCCAGATTTAGAGTGTATAGGCGCGAAGGTAACCTCGCCAGATGACACCATCGCAGAAGCTGACGCCGATGAGGTGACCAAGGTTACCACTTCTGTTGTTGATACTACAGAAGTAATAATTCCAGAGACTACTGTGTCCATGGTCTTGACCGTAGCTGCTCCGTCCGATATTTTGGTTCAGGATGTTGTACCTGGTAGTTCTGCTGAAGCCTCCAGAGGTCCTGTTCCTCCTTATGTTGGCATTATTGCTTTTGTGCAGCAGAGTACAAATCAAACTATTTCTCCCCCAGCTAGTGTTGATCCCTCTGATGCAGAGGTTAACATCTTTGAAGTTGATTTATTGAAGGATACGGTGGAGACTTTCCTCCATTTCCTTGATCGCTGTATTGAGAAGGTACTGAAGGGGGTTTCATTTGCTTCGCTTGCCAATGTTCTCAATATTTACTTGACTGGTATTGTCAGCATTGGTGGAGAAGAGAAAGTTGCTCCTTTCAGGCTTATGATAACTCGGCTTCAAAAGCATTCTGAATTCCTATCGAAAGCCAGAAGTACTGACAAACCTAAGGCAGTCGAAGCCATTTTCCAGAGGCTGAAAGAGGAATAACTTAGGTTCCAGAAGGAGACCAAGGAGAAGGCTAATGCTTGCAAAGCCTCCTTAGAAAAGGGTCAATCAAATCGTCAGTCTCTAGTTCTTCAAGTGGAGGCTGCTGCTTCAATTGTCAAGGACCATGAACAGACTATTGTCAGGACCAAAGAGTCTATCACCAAAGCTCAAGCTTTCTTGGCCAAAATCACCAAGGAATGCGAGTCAATGAGGAATCTCACCAACTTATCGCGCCAATGGGATAATACAACCAGAAATCTCCAAGCGATACAAGCTGAATTGGATATGCTGGAGGCTGCTGTAGCATATAATGTCATCTCCAGTGATGAGAAATTGCATCGTCAAGCCACTGTCCAAGCTTAAGAGGTCCTTCAGCAAGATATTGATGATGCCGAGGAGAAAATTAAAGCTCTCTTGAATCATTGAACTGTAGAAACTTGTATATATATATATTTTTCTGATTCCCTGCTGTTCCTTCTTTTGTAATAGTTCCCCTGACATTTTTTGTGCATGGTATGACTCCTTGCTTATGAAAGTCTTGAATTCAATTTTATATTTCTACGGCATGACTTCAGCATTTGTCTTCGAAGGCTTGTAATAAACCCGCCATCTTGTATTTGAGATCTGAGAGTCTTCGCGAAATTCTAGTATCCGTGTATCTATCACGTGACTTTCATGAGCCTTTGCCAGATTTGCAACTTTTTATCCGGAGGTTCGCGGATTAATAAAATTCATACTAAATTCGCGATCCTGAATTCCGAGGATTGCGAGTTTAAGTTTGCGACATTCTATCTAGAAATTCGCAGGATGACCCAAAATTCCTCAGAATTTATAGAGACTTCTGTGAGCCTTGGGATAAAGCCGTCGGGCGTGGAATCCCAGGCGTTGCATGTCTTTATTAATGACGAGATCTCTGGGCTGCAATCTCTAAACGTTCCATGCAACATTAATAAATTCTGTTGAGATCTGAACTGAAAATCATAACCGAAGATTTCGGCCTTATCTTTTCCAAACCGAAGATCGCAGTTACCAGACTGTCTATATAAGACGCATGATTCATTCAATGGAAGATCATTCTGACGTGAGAAAATTTCTTCCTGATTCTCTTCTCTTCCTTTCTTTTATAGTTGACTTATTTGTGCTGCCATATTTTCTTCTTCTCCAACCGAAGTGATGGATAAGAGTTGGCATGTTACAAGACCTCCTGACTGCATCAATCCAGTGGGGTGTTCTACCGAAAAAATTCTTCTGACCGTAGTCATTTTCCTTAATTAAGGTAAACTTCTTCTCCTGATTAATATCATCCTCTTTCTTCTTTTCTTCCTTTTTTTAACAGGAATTTGACTTGGCTACAGGAGACAACCGTAGTCATTCTCCTTAACAATGACCCAGACCCGATGGGCTCGTAATTGCTTCCAATACCTCTAGGGTCTTGGAAGGTCTCATGTATTTTTCATGAGAGAAAAGATTTCGGGTCTGTGGCATTGTTTTTTCCTCTTTCCTAACATCCCACAAGGTTGGGGTGTTAATGATCAGGACCTTGAATTTGTGCAACCCCTCACATTGTATGTCTGGGGTGTGCATTTGGTATGTCCAGTTTTGAACTAATCAAGTCACTGGTATCATCACTGGGGAAACCAACCAGGAGGTCTATGATTGTGGTTGGAAAGAAAAAACAAGTCTGTACCCTTAAGCCATTCTTGAAGAGAAGGCTACAAGAGCAAATTGGAAGTGGAGGCTATGGAAATGAACTTTTTCATCCGAGCCATGCTGAAAGAGACGGCTACAGAAGCAAGTTTGTCATTTCAGAAGAAGAGCTTGTGGGAGCAAGATTTTTGATCCAAGCCATGCTGGAAGAGAAGGCTACAGAAGCAAAGTCCCTTTTTTAATTTGTATTCATTCTTGTTGAAATGCTGGAGAATTCTCTGTGATTTTGATATGATACTGAATAAAGAAGCTCTTTCTTTTTACGCAACTAAAAGTGACTGATGGATGGTTTTGATGTCGATTACCAGAGGTAACTGTTAACTTGATAATCTTAACATTAATCAAAATCCTCCAAGCATCCGAAATTGCTGTGAATGAAAAGAACTTTTTGTTGACCAGATTGAAACACGCACTTTCTAGTGCAAAGAATTTGATTCGCCAAAGGTATTTTTTAACTTGGCAAATTTGAAAGAAGAAAATTTGATTTACAAAAGTAATTTTTTAACTTGGCAAATTTAAAAGAAGGAAATTTGATTTGCCGGAGATATTTTTTTAACTTGGCAAATTTGAAATAAGAAAATTTGATTTGCTAGAGGTATTTTTTAACTTGGCAATTTTAAAAGAAGGAAATTTGATTCACCAGAGGTATTTTTTAACTTGGCAATTTTGAAAGAAGAAAATTTGATTCGCCAGAGGTATTTTTTAACTTGGCAATTTTGAAAGAAGGAAATTTGATTCGCCAGAGGTATTTTTTTAACTTGGCAAATCTGAAAGAAAAAAATTTGATTCGCGGCTTAAAGATTTTTAGTCCGGAACCACAAATCTTTATTAATGAACTTCCGATTACAAACAAGCTTTTGTTCATTACTTGCATCACCCACTGGTATAAAGAAGGTGCCAGTTTCGGGGTTGTTCATCTCCAGTAGGCTAAAAAGGTGGTATGAACTTTGAGGCAGGCCGAACAGGACGTTCCTGATGGCTTTGTATAAGCCAATCTCCTTCAGAGTCTGTTCATGGGTGTCTAGCACATACTTGACGAGCCTACACCACCAGAGTCTGTTCCCGGGCATTCTGAAGTCTTTGGCAGGGTACTGTCCACCCTTGGCTAAGAATTCGCTAAGAAAAGTTTTAGCTCGAATTGGGAGTTCACCAACCGGGTGCTCTTTGGTGACTCTGCCTGGAAGAAGCCCAGTGACACACCTGGGGGGACCATCTTGGAAAGCCCCGTTTGTACCAAATTTACCTAGTGCGACCCCATCATATTCACGAGTTAGCTCCCATTCTAACTCGCGATTAGATGATAACCTCTGGAGATATACCAGAGGGTAGTTGCGCTCCACATCAGGAAGGAACATCAGTATGTCACCATTCTGTTAAAGCCATTTGCTCTCTTCTTCAAAAAGAATCTCATCAGAATGTTCCATAGCGTCTCCAAAGAGGAACGCTGTTTCTCCAACGTCTCCCGGTTCATGGCTTCAAAGGGAGTATCGGTAATAATCTCTGTGGCAGTTGCAGGACTGTATCGTATCAGTTTCTCCCTGTACTCTGTAAGACCTGGCCTGAAGGCTGGAAGGTCAGTGGTGAAACGAAACTGGGTTGCTGAGTCTGCACCACCAACAAAGCCGAAATGATGCCCTTGGGAGATTGGATCCACTGAGTAACCAGCTGCAAAAGAAGAATCAAGAGTTAGAAAAGCTGTTACAAAATCAGAAAATTTTCTAAGTATAGAGACGCGGAGCTAAGAATAATTCCGCGCGAAGTTAAGAAGATAGCCTCGCGTTTTGACAAAACACGAGGATGACAACATAACTTCGCGTTTGGATAATAAACGCAAAGCTAAGGGGATAACTTTGCGTTACAAAACGCGAAGCTAAATTTGTAACCTCGCGTGTTAATGCGACGGTTAACAAAAATAACTTCGCGTGAACAAACGCGAAGATAACATGATAGCTTCACGTGGAGGAAGACCAGAGGTCTTCTCCTTCTTCTCCAAGCCATTCGGCCAGAGTATGGCCATTTTGCCGGTTAGAAAGGCAATTGACCGGTTGAAACCAAGTCAAATCACTTTAAAATTGTTCCAAAGTATCCAAAACAGAGGTTCTTACCTCCAATAGGCACGGCGTGGACTGGCTCGCTGCTGCGGCCGCTGCGGCCGCTGACGGCGAGGAAGCGCGAAAGGAGGCGCGAGTCTTGGGTGCCATTGTTACGAGGGAAATCGACGAAAAAGATCGAAAAATCGGTGGAAATCTGATCGGGTCGTTTGAGGTCGCCTGGATCGCCTGAGAAATCTCTCTGGGTTCTTGAAATCTCTTCAAATGAAGTGAGGAAGAAGAAGAAGAGACTTTATTTAAATGAAAAAACCCGCCCCTTGGTATTCGGTGCGAGGTTCGAAGCAATTACTGAGCAGTTACTAACTGAAACGCAAAGCTACAGCTTTGCGTAAATAAACAAAACATGAAGATAACTTAGTATTCTAACTCCGCGTTTCAGTTTAAATATCCAAAGTATTTCAAAATTTACTAAATTCTAAGCCATTTTGAAAACTTTGGAGGGGGTTCTGTTGGTAGTGAAAAATTCTGAATAAAAAGAATTTTTCACAGCAGAACGCGGAGCTAAGAAGTTAGCTCCGCGCCTGGCTATTTTAGCCCCGCATATGAGTAAAACGCAGAGCTAATCAATAGCTCCGCATTCTGGTTTCTTAGCTCCGTATTTTGATACGATTAACTCCGCGTGAGCAGATAACCAGAATCATAAATTGATTGAGATTAAGATTTGGGCTTATCCAATACCCAAATTAAATCCAATCAGAACTCTAAATCAGGAGATTTAAATCATAACTAAAATATTTGATTGGAACTTGATGAATACAAATTCTATTTAGATGGAAACTCTCATATGGACCTAAGCCTATAAATACCCTCTTGAGGAAGCCTTGGGGGATCTTTTGGAAGTTTTTGTGAAGTTCAAGTTACGCGTGAGAGCCTTGAACAAATCAAGACCAGAGAAGATCATCCAAAGATAGCCGGTATCTTCTTCATTAAGAGCATGAAGACTATCGACGTCAGATCGTCCAAAAGAACTACTAGATAGATCCCATCGCCACATAGATCCCACAAATCATTGTAAAAGAGAGCGATAAATTATAAATCCTCTCGTTTGTTTTTTTCTTGTTCTCTTTCATTATAATCTAAGTTGTATTCAATGGAAGGAAGGCAAATTTCTGCTGCGAACAGTCGATCCCCGGCAACGGCGCCAAAAACTTGATGTGATAATTTAATTGTAAGCGCACAGATCTCAGGTGTTTTGCGATTCTTACTATTTTTTTAATTCTACTGGATTAACTAAGAGTTTCTAGGTTGAAGTTTGGTTGTTCTAATTAGCCTAGGATCTAGAATCCACTAGTTTCCAACCATATATTTACTTATATTATTTTCTTCTATCAAAAAAATTTGATCTTTTAGTTTAATCTTTATTTAAAGTGCCCTAAGCATGAGCTATCAAGTGGTGTGCAAGTATAACTCATCAAAGATATTACTTTTCATAAAAATAAACTAAATCATTAGATATTTCTTTGAATAAGATGAAAACCAACAACTCCAAATCCTAACTAAGTATAGGCTATCATGAAACTTAACTCAAGTATAACATATCAAAATATTAATCTTCAAGTTCTTGTATTTTAATATTTCATAGAAAAATCATATATTTATTTATTTTATTTAAGAAGAAAATTCTAGAGAGTAATTACATGGTGGATTCTAGATTCATCTACATCCTAGAGCTAAACTAAATTAGCTACACATGATTCTAGTAAGCAAAATTAAATTTCTATTCATGAAAGCAATTAAATCTAATCTAAAAAACAAATAAATCCATACTAGAAAGTAATTAAAATAAATTAACTAAGGAAAAATTGAAGAACAAAGAGAATTACCTCTAGAGTCCGGTATTGTGGCCGTCACCTCTTCAGCAAAACCCTAATTTTATTAATAAAAAGTACATCTAAAATTACACTTAAAAAACTCTCCTTAATTTACAAGGATTCATGAGGTATTTATAACCCAAATACAATCCTACTCCTACTCAAACTCAATACAAAATATATGATCCTAATCCAATACAAACTAATCTCAAGATATATAATTTTAATCCAATCTATGGTATTAGAAACCAATGGTTGAGATTAAATGGCATAAATACTAATTTTCGGGTCCAAAATCAGAAATTAAGTTCAACAAACCCGTAGCCCGCTGGATTGGATTTTTCATTCTACAGCGCTTCAGTAAAATGGTCATAACGTTTGCATACGAACTCGGATTAAGCTGTTCTTAGACTCGTTTCGAAGATAATTCCGAGTTCTATAAATGTTCCCCACATGAAAGTTTCTAATTCAAGCTTTATTTTTACCAAAAATACTCTTGAAATTGTTACTGCTGCACTTGAGTGTCGGTTTTCGCCTTAGTTAACTTTCTTTGCTCATATTTTTGATAAATTTTCATGTTCTTCTTCTTTTACTTGCGAAACCTTTGTTACCTAAAAAAACACTAAATATACCTGAGTAACAATTATTTATATATAAAAATGGATAAAATATGGGAGGAAAAATGCATAATATGATACTTATTAGGAATCAAGGCTGATAAACAAAATATTGAATATCTGATAGATTAGCAGGTCAATGCCATTAGCACTAAAAGGTTTCAGTAGGCACACGGACTTCTCCGACATCCAAGTGGGTCCCATGCCCAAAACATAACTAAAGATTCTCCATCTTCTAAAGTTTTTAATCTCAGAGAATACGTGACATATAAAAAGAAAGCGACTCAAACTCAATTACACTCAACATGCCATTGTGAGTAACTAATATCAGCTGTATTAAATAACTATTGTTGTGGCAAGAAAAGAGTGTCTGTATTTGACAGAATAATTGAGTCGGATCAAATACTCCAAAAAAGAAAAAGAGTAATCTGAGATATAGAATCAAGTAAAAATATTTGAAAGCGGTGACCTCGAATATGGTCGGTAAAGATGAGAAGGTCATAGAGAAAGAAAATGAGTCTAATGTACATAACGAGCAACCTCACCACTTCACCTGGCTCAAGTCAGGTGTTGTCGCTCATCGAAATTACAAGAAACTTGTAAATGGTTCTTATGATGATGATAGCGACAATTCGGCCATATCCTCCCCACAGTCATATACTTCTTCTCGATCAAGAAAATTGACGTCACATGTGGTAAACAGGTCCGATAATGTCGACCAAAGGTTTGAAGTCCAAGAGCAAATGATTCGAAACCAACAAAAAACTATCGATGACGTCAAGGCAATGCTCTTGAAAGTGGTCGAAAATACTCAGAAAATAGACGAAGATAAGGTTAAAATCTCCTCCTTGGAACCACCACCTAAGACAAATGAAGAAAAAGAAAATAAAGAAGAAAAAAGGTACTCAGTGCATGAAGAAGACGATAAGTTTTACTTCAATGATCTTCATGAAGAAAAGATGGAGAAGCTACAGAGTCAACTTGATGTATTGCTGCAGAAAAAGGAGTTGAAGGGATCGGGGGTTTCAAGGCCACACCCGCTCGAGTGGGATTTCGCAGCTTTTCCTGAAAAATGCAAACTACTCAAATTAGAATCATATGATGGGAAGGGATTCCCAAATCAGCACATATATTATTTTCTACCGCAGGCTGGTCATCTAATGGGAAATGATCCCATAATGATCAAAGTATTCGTGAGTACCCTGCAAGGGCCTGCTTTTACATGGTTCATCCAGTTGCCCCCGGAGACCATTAATACTTGGTATAATATGGAGAACAGTTCTTAGCATGTTTCGTTGAGAATGATACCGAAATATCAGTTCATTCCTTTCTTGCAACGAAATAGGGTGAAGAAGAGACGGTCAAAAGTTTCATAGAACGCTTCCGGAAAAAGTCCGTGCAATGCCGACATGGTATGACCCAAGAAATACTGGTGGAAACCTACAAACATAACTTCAAGACCAGCGTATTGATAAGAATGAGAGCTGTAGAGGCTCATACCTGAAAAGACCTGCTGAAATAAGGAGAGTAGGCAGAAGATATAATCCACCAGATTGAGAAATCTCATGGTACGAGAAACTCTATAAATAATATGTCATATCCACAAAATCATAAAAATAAAGGAAAAGTTGTAATGGCGTCAGATGCAAATCCGAATTGGAGACCCCAAAATCCAAGTGGTACGGGCCCAAACAAGCCCTGACCTGACGGGACGTACTCGTTCAAGACAAAGCAAATTGACACTCTGTTTCACTTCCTCAGTAAAAAATGGATATTAAAGTTTCTAGAGAACCGGAAGACAGAAGATGCAGGAAAGACCAACGATCCTAATTATTGTTTGTTCCACCAAAATATTGGGCATCCAACCAAGGATTTCTATCCTCTCAAGAATCGAATACAAACATTGATAGAAGCTGGTATCCTCCAGTTTAAAGAAGAACAGAAGAAGGCTTCTGTGAATATGGCAACTCTGGTCATAGGAACCATGAGTTTCCTGTCGATGCGACTTCTGTATCAGTAGGAAAGCCGATATTAATCAACCATGATCCCCATAAAATGAAGCAGAAGGGACTCTTTCCGGTTTCTACCATAAAAGGAGAAACCATAGGGGTGCACTTATACTTGCTGAAAGACAAACAATCGACTTGCTCAGCTAATACAATAAAAACTAAGGAAAATACTCGATCGACACCAAGCACGGACAATCTGCACTTGCAAGCTTGCTCTTTGGGTATGTTTCGAACCCAGCTACGACTGAGTCATCCTCATTGGCTAGCAGCTGGATTGAGTCGGGGGCGCTGAAGACATTAATGCTGATAAACATCATGTTGCTTCTGCTGCTCTTGTTAGCTATTGAAAAATTTTATGTGATGACTAAAAATTTGATGGTAAAATGATTGCCATAAATTTAAAAAAAATTCAAAAAAAAAAGAAGAAAGAAAAACAACAAAAAAACAAAAAAAAGGGGGGAAAAGTATATATATATATATATATATATATATATATATATATATATATATATATATATATATATATATGTACAAATATAATTTTGCTACCCAATGCTGTTAAAATAAAGGGAGGAGAATAAGTTTCTCGACAATCCATCATATTAGGGGATAAAGCATGTATTGCCCAATGCTGTTAAAGTAAAGGGAAGAGAACAACTTTCTCGATAACCCATCATACTGAGGTAAAAAGTATGAACATCCAATGTTGTTAAAGCGGCGAAAAGGGGAGATCAAGTTTCTCGTCAATTCTATCATATTGGGGGTAAAAGTATGAGATAAACTATCCGAAACTAAAAAGTTAAGGGAAGATGAGATAAAAAAAAATTCTCGATAACTCACCATACTGAGGGAAATAGCATGGCTAGCCCAGCGCAAAAGGCGATTGGTAAATGCATCTCAAATCTGTTGATTGCTAGTGGTTTGCTAAAAATCTCGTGGATCTGTTATATTAAACTCTTATCTCTGATAGTAAGATTCGAACCATTGTTCGTACTGAAATAAATAGCCTCTCGACGGGTGCAATTAAAATTATGTGTGAAAGCCTTGAACCATCTCCATCAAAATTTTAGGCATGTGAAATAAAACGCCTCTGCCGAAACCCGATGATCCTGACATGTGCATCTTGGTGTATACAAATTCAAATTACGCGTAAGAGACTTGAACTGCTTTTGCCAAAATTTCAAGCATGTGCGATTAGACACCTCTGCTGAATTTCTCGATATTAAGCTGATTACCAAATTGAAAATCCAAAGTATTTCAAAATTTATTGATCATAACAATATTGAAAACTTTGGAGGGGATCCTATTGGAGGATCTTTGGGCAATTCAAATTATGCAAAAGAGCCTTGAAGCCTTGGAGATCTTTTTGGAGTTCAAATTATGCGTAAGAGCCTTAAATTTATTGAATTCAGCAGAGAAAGAAAGTAGGGTTGGCCATCATCTTCTTCAAAAAAAGATTTTCATGTCAGATTGTTAATAGGTTCTATTAGTTAGATCCCACTGCCACATTAGAACCCACTTTTTATTGTAAAAGAGAGTGATAAATTATAAATCCTCTCGTTTGTTTTTCTATTATTCTCTTTCGTTGTAATCATTGTAATCAATGGAAGAAAACAAGATTTTTGCAGAGAACAAGTTGCAGTCCGAAAGAACCTCGAATTTAAAATCTGAGTTCTGTGTTCTAGTTATAATTCAATGGAGTCATGAATCTAAACTTTGAAATCCGCATTCCAATTGTAATCATACCAAAGCTGCAAATCTAATGTTTGAAATTCGCATTGCAGTTACAGTTTAAAAGAACTTTGAATTTAAAGTTTGAAATTCGCATTCTGATTGTGGTTTAAAGGAAACGTGAATATAAAGATTGAGATTTGCATTTTGCATTTCAGTTATGATTAAGAAGATTAAAGACATCGGTTATAAATTCTGGAGATTTAATACAAATCTATCAGACCAAAAGGCGAAAAATTAATTCTCAGATCGTGGAGGCTAGCAGTTAGACAGTTACATAAACTCAAAGTCTCAAAATCTCTATAAATAGCAGAAAAGAGAATCTGAAGTTTTGTACTCGTTTTTAATTTAATAAAATTAGGATTTTGCTAAAGGGGTGACGACCACAATACCGTACTTCAGAGGTAAGCCATTGTTTTTAATTCTTTACTTGCTTTTTAGATAGAGTTAATTGCTTTCTAGTTTAGGTTTTATTGTTTTCTAAATTAGATTTAATTGCGTTCATGAATAAAAATAGGATTTTGCTTACTAGAATTATTTGTAGCTAATTTTCTTTAGCCCTAGGATGTAGATGAAGTTAGTTTAATAGATTTAACATGGATTTATCTTATCTTCTCCCTAAAAATAACAATTATTGTTAGGAAAGAGAACCATTGAGCTGCATCAATTATACGAAAAAAATAGCTGCATGACCACTAAGGTTGAGCTAGCCGAATACACGGTTTGTGAAGCTAATCAAAAAATTCTCATTGTATGAGCAGTGTTGAGATATCAACATTTGTGAAAAGATTACATTCGAAAACGAATAGCAACTTCATTATATATGCAGTATTGGGATATCAACATTATATAAGCAGTGTCGGCTTATTTGGTTTAATCGATGTCGAATACCAAGTCAAGACTAGATCTTCGAAATCGCTAACAATGGGTGGACGGACCCGCCATCCTATTAGAAAAATTGTTAGGTGATAATGTGTTGTACTTCCATGCTCACTATACGTAACTTTGTAATTATGATGTTATAAACAATTTTATTTTTGTAATTGTACTTTTTTGTTTGTATTGAACAGATGATGATGCTAATTAACTTCAAGTTATAGTCAATATTATCTATTTTTCATTATGGACATTTTAGTTTGATGGTTGTCAATATTCGGATTTATGCGTAATGTTCGCCATGTTCGCATGATATAACTTATTCTCAATGGACATTTTTCAAAGTAATAGATTCATTTGAAAAGCCCAGTGACCGGGGTTTCATCACCGACCAGTGAACTTTGTTGACCGAGGTGTACAACCCCGCTGGTTACGAGTCTGCCCGGTGTGTATATCCCGGCTAGTGGGTATTAGCTTTTTATGAAAATTTTCCAATCTTACTGGCTGGAGTGGTAAACACTTTGGGTTAGGGTAGCTTTTCATTTGTATTTAGGAGAAGATGCTAATTTCAACTTATTATCAATTATATATAACTTTCATCATCAATTTGTACTTACTTTGATGCAATAGGCTATTTGTGAATTATATCTAATGCTTGTTATCTTCTCATTCAAATTTTTCAATACCGAAACTAATTTGAACTATTCAAAACACAATGCACTAGACCTGGCAACCCCGACCAGGGTTTCCGTCTCGACAGCCAAACGATAAACACAGCTACTATATATATTATTAAACTCTATAAAAATCATAATATTCATTCATCATTCAAATTAAGCTGTATGTTGGGTCCAAAATATCTTTAACCATACATCTAATAAGGAAATTCATCGATTTTTGCTAAAATTGTTAGTTTGTTCTTCATATTCTTCAACCTCCTCTCAACTCTCGAAGAGAAATATCCACACCAGATTTGTAATAAAATCAACATAAAAAACTCAAATAAGAGTTAGCTATCGCATGCAACTAATAAGAATCAAATTTAGAGTAGGATTTAGGGTTTGGGAGATCGATTTTTCTTTTTTTTTTTTTTTTTTTTTTCTGGGAGAACTGTGTCGCTTGGATTTGAGAATGCACTTAATGGGTTTGGGGCTCACTAAGAAAAAAAAGTAACGGGAAGAAGGGAATAAGGGGTTTGGGGCTCACTAAAAAAAAAGATAATGGAAAGGAGGGATTGGGACTTACTAAGAAAAGTATAAGGACTATTTGGTTAAAAATTAAAAATGGTAAACTTGTAAATAAAGAGTTTTTTGTGACTGTGGCTCACTAAGAAAAGTATGAGGCGCATCTAGCAACTCTCGTTGTTTTTTCTTGTGGTGCCCTTTTGCATTTATTCTATTGTGGCTCTATCTTAGCATACTGTTTTTGGTAGTATTTATGGATGGATCGGGTGGTTGAACAAGTCTTCCGCTATGCTCTTGATAATCCAAACATGAATCGTACTTAAACTCGTGACTACTTTATTTAACTCAAGTGCGCAATGCTTGTGGGATCTATATAGATCATACTCGGTCCACCTCTAGTCAGCTCAAAACCCAGATCAATTATGTGCATGTCAAGTTCATTCTTGTTTATAAATGCTCTGTCGCTGGATCAAATTTAGTCCATCTCATTCACTATTACTGTACAATTTGCTCAGAGATTCTACCAATATATGCTATGCTATGATGACATCTGAATCATTTGCAGCCTTATAATCAAACCCCCGCGCTACAGTGACGATTGATCTTAACCAAAATACGTACCATTCACCAAAGGTTTCTTCAATCCAATTTTTTTTGCCCCCCATTACAGAGAATAGGAGGGGTCCAATTTTAATATTAGAAAAAAGAGTTATTTCAAGAGACGTGGGTGCGTGCGGAGAGTAAGGAGACCCAAAATTTTGAAATTGAGGGGACAAGTTGCAACTATGGCGCTGGCCTTTGTTCAGCTCCATGTGTGTTGAATGGTCATCATCCATTTGATTTGGCCCAACATTTAACTCGTAGTTGGACCCCTGTTCTGGCATCTTTCACGGGGAACCTTTATTGCTCAAATTTAATAATTAATTCTTTGTTTTTTTTTTTTTTTTTTTTAATGTGGATCCTAATATAATTATATATTTCTATATATTATTAGGCCTTAACTCCAATGAATTTCTCATTTAAAAACAATATTGTATTGCTTTAAACAAACTAGCGACAATAATAATTAAATAAATAAAATTTAAGTTGAGTTTAGAAGATTTACTGGAAAATCTTTTTCTTAGAGTATCGGCTAATAAACATAAGAATATTTACTTATGCTAGTCACACATTTGGCTTAAACGGCACCACCCTTCTCTAATTTGTGAGAGATTCTGAGTTTGATTTCCAATATGAACTCAACTCAATTTGGATAATATTTTTCAAAAATATTTACAAAGAACAAGTTAAAAAAAAAAAATTGGTTAGAAAGGAAAAGTAGTTCTAACTTTTGGCTTTACATTTTATTATACTTTATAACAAAATCATGAATGGAAATTTGAAGGATATTTTATTGAGTTGGGATTGAAATAGGAGTGCACATATATAATTATTCGAAGCAGTTTTATCTCAATTTCTTAGTAATTGATCTACCTCTACGCAACAGAATCCTTCAAAACTACCGCAAGTGGGTTCCCATGTGGGCGTCTGTATAAAAGAAGCACAGAATAAATATGTTATTATAATTTGTGGGTTACATAGGGAATCTCTCTCCCCGTTGCCGTTCGGGATTCGCCCTTAGCTAACTACTTTTACATTAAACAACGAAACTAAACTAATCCAACGGTCTCATGTTCCGCGTCTCTTTCCTCTTCATCCTCTTCCTCAAACCTGCTACATACACCATTTCTTCTGTTATCTCCAAAACAACTTATATTTTTTTGACTTAAAAACGGCGGAAAAGTACCTTTCATGTTCCATTAATGAGTTATAATAGAACTGTCAAAATAAAGAAGCAAAATAAAACAGGAAAAAATACAGTAAAAAAGAAATACAACATTCTATATCCTAAAACAACTTGAATATTGACATACATATATCATATTAAAGAAACATAAAATAGTATCTAACTGCAAACCATGATCGCATAGTGGAACTCCTCCGTTCTCTCTAGCAGGTGGCCTGTCATGACGTCAGCATATCATCTTGTGAGAGATCCTCCGACAGATGCAACTTCTCATCATCAGAAAGAAAGTAGTTCTGTCCAAAACAACATATATCATACTTTTATTTTTATATTTATATTTTATTTCATTGAATGGACTGTTCCAACAGCAATCTCAAATTTGATATATAGTACCAATTATGAGGGGAAGAAACTTCTGGCTTAGAGTTGAGTGGTAAAAAACAACTCTTTTGTCTTTGGATTAAGATATGTTGCGCATAAAATATTAATTAAAATAAAAAAAAAAAAAAAAAAGCGGCCAAGGGATAAGGACATGAATTAGTTCTTTGAGTGTCCAAAACAGAAGTTCTTTCTTGTATTAGATGAGAGTCACGATGACAACGAAAAATAAAAACCGTGTATGCGAGTATAAAAAAATCGAAATAAAATAAGTATAAATGTTTATTTATGGATGATAGGATGGGAAGAGAATAAGATACTCTAAATGTATTTCTTTAATTTCTAAGTACATCCTTTAGACAATTTACTTAATTACAACTTTGCCATTAAATATTTAGAACATTTCTATTTTTGTCTTCTCTCTTCTCTTCTTTCTAAATCTCTGTCGAAACCATAATAATTTTCCTACAACTTAAATAACAAAATTCTCTAAAAATCTATAAAACACAGAATAAGTCGCTTTCTCTATCAATCAGTCAAAATTCAAAAATTTTGAATGAATGGCCTTGTGATCGAGAGTATAATGAAAGTAGATTAATTTTTTTAAAAAAAATAATTAAATTTTTGTAAAAAAAATAAAATTTGAATAAGAAATAAACTAATTTATTTAAAATTTTACTTTTTCAATCTCAATGTTTACTTTTTTGTTTAAAGTATATTAAAAAAAATTGAGGTGTTTGGTATACTAAAACTTTTTAAAAGTGAAAAAAATTTGATTGTGAGGGAGGGAAATTAAGAAAATGGCAGAAAAGGGAGTAGAATAATTTAGGAATATAAGATGATATACATAGAAACAATTTTAATTTTGAATTTCATGTAGGTTATACTTGGTAAGAGGGGATATTTAAGAATTAAGGAATGCATTTCGAATTTCCTAAGAGAATTTATAGTGAATCTACAGGGAGCGTTTGCAAAACTAGACACCAAGATTTAAAGAACATATCTTATTATGGAGAAATCAATTTTTTGAAATTATTGCCCCCTACATTAGGATTTGATTTTTTTTTTTTTTAAAGAAAACCTACTCCAGTACTTTATCTCAATACTAGTTTCCATAAGGGAACCTGAAATTTATTTTATTTTAAAGGTTAATTACAATTAGACCCTCTATAGTATGAGGGGTGTATAACATATCACCCCTAAATTTTAAAACTCTCACTTAGACCTCCTTGACCATAAAAAAAAAAAACTGACAGGAAAATTCAGATGAAAATATTTTTTTCACAATTCAGGGGGTCTAAGTGAAAGTTTAAAACTTTAGGGGTGATAAGTTATACACTCACATATTACAGGAGGTTTGAGTGTAATTTGTTGAATTTATGTATATTTGAACATTAAATCTTTGAGTCAATTCAATAGTTCAAAAATAAATGAATTAGGTAAATAAAAAATGGTTTCAAAGTGGAGTGCATAGTAAAGAAAACAAAAGAAAAGAGGAAAAAATAGTCCCACATCGGATAGAGTGTTGTTAAGATGTGGATTTATATAGGATTGTTTGTTCCATATCATTACTTATGTAAGAAAATGAGAAAACTTGAGCACTACGAGTAGTGCTAAGCACCGCTCGCATGCGCGAGGGCGAATAGACATTTAGGGTGCTTTAGTGGCATGCCTTTGATTTTTTGGTGCTATTGGATTCGGGTTACCTCTATTGGGTTCAGACTTGGATTCGACTTGAATTTTTTGGTACTATTGGATTCAGATTAGCTCTATTGGGTTCAGACTTGGATTCGACTCTACTCTATTGGGTTCTGACTTGGATTCAACTCACCCGTTAAGAGTCGTTAACTGTTAGGATTCGACCGTTGAGATCTAACGGTCATCTGTTAACAGTTACCGTTAAACAGTCACAACTGTTAACAATCAACCGTTGCGACAGTTAGTCCAAAAGCCTATAAATAAGCCTCTGTCCAGACTCATTAAAATATTTTTTACTTTTTTTCTTCCTTCTTTTGCAGACAGAAAAATTGTATTTAAGACAGAAGTCTTCTGTTTTCAAAAGAACAGTTCTCTTCATTTCTGTCATGTGCTACACCATACACAAAATAGAGAGCATTCTTTATCAGATTCGCCAGAGCAATAGAATTGCTACTTCCGTACTGTTGCAGACCGATCGTTGTATTCTGAGAGACCGACGCCCACTATAATCCTGAAGCAGAACGGTGGAGGGCGAATCGGTTTTAAAAAGATAGTATCCAATACTAGCCTCGACATCTTCCTGTCATCATCAAATCTACATCAATCTTCTGCATA
The DNA here is from genome assembly GCA_036321105.1 of Dracaena cambodiana. Lineage (NCBI taxonomy): Eukaryota > Viridiplantae > Streptophyta > Magnoliopsida > Asparagales > Asparagaceae > Dracaena > Dracaena cambodiana. The sequence goes on along the minus strand of JAYEPQ010000011.1, from coordinate 20,677,072 downwards.
CGCTCATTATTCAATAAGTAAAGCATTCTAATTCTTAAATTCATTTTATTTTGTTTCTTTCTTAGGGTAATAAACTATTTAAATAAATTTAGTTTAAATATTTTAATTATGTCTCTAGATCAGTTAATAATAGTAGGTTATAAGATTTATATATAATTCTAATTCTTTTCTGAAATATAAACTTCTTATATATATAAATATCAATTCGTATTTCATCTCTAATATTATCTAATAATATTTCTGGTTGAAATAGACAACAAATCTTTCTAATTAATTACAATAGTGATTATGTCTATATCAAACTCGAACAACCAACATTCTTAAAACCGATATTTTTGTTTTAAATTAATTTTGAATACTGTTGTGTAACTAAAAAAAAATTAGAACTCTGTCATAATAGTATTCAATCACTAGTTAGTTATTTTATATCTAAATCTAATTGTTTCTGGAAAAAGATAGTTACATTATGTTTAGAAAGAATGATTTATTTAAGAAATCTTATACGATATTGTGGTCTAAAGTGAGATTGATTTTCAAGTTTTTTTATTAGAAAGTTAAAATTTATTACAAAAATTAAGATAGATAAAATTTTGTATCTGTAGATGGCCACTATATCTATATCTGATATATCCACTGTGGTAACTCCTATCATGATTACTCCAACTGTACTCTCAAGCCAGTATGAGAAACCAGAGAAGTCCAGTGGCACAAATTTTAAGAGATAGTAACAAAAAATATTGTTCAATCTCACTACACTAAATCTGGCCAAATATTTGAAGAAGACTGTGTCAACTCTTATAGAACATGATCAACAGTCTGCGAAAACGGTTGATGTCTGGAAACATGCTGACTTCTTGAGTAAGAATTATATTCTCAATAGATTGGACAATATGCTATATAATGTATATAATTCAATTGCTACTGTTAAGGAACTTTAGCGAGTCCTTAAATAAGAAATATAATATAGAAGAGCCGGCTCTAAGAAATATGTAGTCGGTAAGTTTCTGCATTATAAAATGGTTGATTCTAAAAATTTAATCAAGCAGGTACAAGATCTTCAAGTGATCATTCATGAAATCCATGCTGAAGGTATGACTATTAGTGAATCATTCCAAGTGGCTGCAATTATTGAAAAATTACCACCATCTTTTAAAGAATTCAGATATTACCTAAAGTATAAATGAAAAGAAATGACACTTGAAAATCTAATTGTACGTTTGAGGATTGAAGAAAATAACCGATTTTCTGAAAGAAAAATTAAAAATTCATACAATGTTTCTAAAGTTAACGTTATGAAAAATTCCAATAAGTCTAATGACAGGAACCGAAATCACAATAGTGAAGTCTTTAAGAGTGGTGACTCGAAGAGATTCAATGGCAAATGTTATAACTGCAACAAGCCTACACATCGTGCAAAGGACTGCCGTGCGTGCAAGACACCAGATTCTTCAAGAAGAAGAAGAATCCTAATGCAAATTTTGCCGAAGAAGAAAATCTTTATGCAAATGTAGATATAAACTGTACATCTGTTGTCTCAGAAGTTAACCTAGTTGGTGGTAATTCCAAAGAATGGTGGGTGGACACTGGGGCCACTCGCCACATCTGTGCAAACAAGTGGATGTTCTCTACATATGAACCTATGAAAGGAGAACTACTCTACATGGATAACTCTGTAACCTCTAAGATTGAAAGACAAGGAAACATTATACTAAAGATGACTTCGGGAAAAGAACTTACTCTTACTGTACTTCATGTACCAGATATCCGCAAGAATCTGATTTCTAGTTTACTTTTGAGTAAGAAAGAATTTAGGCTTATATTTGAGGCTGATAAGTTTGTACTTATAAAAATCGTGTATATGTCGATAAGGGGTACATGACTAATGGTCTGTTTAAAATAAATGTAATGACTATTACCCCTAAAGTTAATAATAATAAAATTGATTCCTCTACTTATATGATTGAGTCACCTCATTTTGGCATGGTAGATTAGGACATGTTAACTATTATACTTTGCAAAGATTAATAAATTTAAATATGTTGCCTAATTTTAATATAAACTTTGATGATAAATGTAAAATATGTGTTGAATAAAAAATGGTTAAGCTTCCATTTCATTCTATAGAACGTAGTACTGAACTTTTAGAATTAATTCATACAGATATATGTGATTTAAAATCTGTTCAAATTAGAGGAAAAGAAATATTTTATTATTTTTATAGATGATTGTACTACATATTGTTATGTATATCTAATAAGAACAAAAGATAAGGCAATTGAAATGTTTATACAATATAAAAATAAAGTTGAGAATCAACTTAGGAAAAAGATAAAAATGTTATGGAGTGATAGAGGTGGTGAATATGAGTCACTATTTGTACAAATTTGTTCAGAATATGATATTATACATCAAACAATTGCTCTTTACACTCCTCAGTAAAATTGAATTGCTAAGCGTAAGAAAAAAACTTTAAAGAAAATGATAAATGCCATGTTAATAAGTTCTGCTTTACCTCAGAATATGTGGGGGGAAGTTTTGCTTTCTGCCAATTATGTTCTCAACAAAATACTCCAAAAGAAACTAGATAAAACACCTTATGAATTATGAACAGGTCGACCACCTAACTATAAATTCTTAAGAGTATGGGAGTGTATTGCAAAGATTGCAATTCCTACTCCTAAAAGGATTAAAATTGGACATAAAACTATTGATTGTATATTCATTGGATATGCACATAATAGCAGCGCATATCATTTTTTGTTTTTAAATCAGATCATCCAGAAATACATAAGTACTCTATTATTGAATATAGAAATGCAGTATTCTTTGAAAATATTTTTCCTAGTAAAGAATTGTTCGTAACAAAATTGTTGCCTCCTTCCATTGAATACATTTAGATTACAACGAAAGTGAACAAGAAAAAGAACAAACGAGAGGATTTATAATTATCGCTCTCTTTTACAATAAATTGTGGGTTCTCGCAGTGATGGGATCTAACTAGTAGCTCTTTTTGACGATCTGACAATGATGATCTTCTTACTTGATGATGACGGCCGACTTGGATCTTCTCTGCTGATCTTCACGAATTCAAGCTCTCACGCGTAACTTGAATTCTCTAAAATGCTCGAAAAAGATCCCTAAGGCTTTCTCAAAGGGGTATTTATACTCTTAGGTCAATATGAGAGTTTCTATTTAAATAGAATTTGTATTCATCAAGAATTCTAATCAAATATCTTAGTTTTGATTTAAATCTCTTGATTTAGAGTTCTGATTGGACTTAATTTAGATATTGGGATAAGCCCAAATCTTAATCTCAATCAATTTATGATTCTGGTTATCTGCTCACGCGGAGCTAATTGCATCAAAACGCGGAGCTAAGAAAGCAGAATGCGGAGCTATTGAATAGCTCCGCGTTTTGCTCAAACGCGAGGCTAAAATAGCCAAACGAGGAGCTACTGAGTTAGCTCCGCGTTCTGTTGTGGAAAATCCCTTTTTACTTAGAAATTTTCACTACCAACAGAACCTCCTCCAAAGTTTTCAAAATGGTTTAGAACTTAGCAAATTTTGAAATACTTTGGATCTTCAAACTGAAATGCGGAGTTAAAATACCAAGTTATCTTCGCGTTTTGTATACTTGCGCAGAGCTGATAGCTTCACGTTTCAATGGGTAATTCTTCTTCTTCCTCACTTCGTTCAAAGAGTTTTCTAGATATCAGAGCTCAGGCTATCAGGCGACCGGCGACCCGAGTGATCTGATCGGATTTTCACCGATTTTTCCCAAGTTTTCGTCGATCCCACCCGTAGCAATGGCACCCAAGAAGCTCACGACGTCGCGCGCTTCCTCACCATCGGCGCCCTGCACTAGTAGTGGCGGCAGTGGTCGTGGCGCCACAGTGCTGGAGCAGTCCACGCCGCGCCGATTGGAGGTAGAAACCTCACTTTTGGGGCTTTTTAGGATATTTTTAGAGTGATTTGGCTCGGTTTTAACTAGCCAATCACTTCTTTCACCGGCAAAATCGCCGTACTCCGGCCAAATGGCTTGGAGAAGAAGGAGAAGTCCTCTGGTCTTCTTCTACGAGAAACTATCGCGTTATCTTCGTGTTTTGAAACGCGAAGTTATTTTTGCTAACTGTCGCGTTTTTACGCGAGGTTACAGATTTAGCTTCGCGTGTGTAAATGCGGAGTTATCAACTTAGCTTCATGTTTTTATTCAAATGCGAAGCTATCATTTTATCTTCGTGTTTTTGTTAAAAACGCGAAGCTATTTTCTTAGGTTTACGCGGAGTTATTTTTAGCTCCGCGTTTCTATACTTAGAAAATTTTCTAATTTTTATAAACTTTTCTAATTCTTGATTTTTCTCTTGTAGTTGGCTATTCAGTGGACCCACTCTCCCAAGGGCATCACTTTGGCTATGTTGGGGGTGCAGACTCAAATACCCAGTGTCGTTTCACTACCGTTTTTGCTGCATACAAGTCAGGCTTGAGGGAGTGCAGGGAGAAATTAATCAAGTACAACTCTGATACTGGACGGAAGATCGTTACTGATGCTCCCTTTGAAGCCACGAACCGAGAGGCATTGGAGAAGCTGTCATTCCTTTTTGGAGACGCGATGGAGCACTCAGATGAGATCCTGTTTGAAGAAGAGAGCAAATGGCTCTATCAGAACAGTGACTTACTGATATTTCTTCCTGATATGGAGCGCAACTACCCTCTGGTATATCTCCAGAGGTTATCATCTCATCGTGAGTTAGAATGGGAGCTAACTCGTGAATACAACGGGGTTGCAACAGGCAAGTTTGGTGCAAACGGGGCTTTCCAAGATGGTCCCCCCAGATGTGTCACTGGGCTTCTTCCGGGCAGAGTCACCAAGGAACACCCGGTTGGTGAAGTCCCAATGCGAGCTAAGATTTTGCTTAGCGAATTCTTGGTCAAGGGTGGACAGTACCCTGCCAAAGATTTCAGGATGCTTGGATGGATTCAGTCTTCGGACAATATGTGGTGGTTCAGACTTGTCAAATACGTGCTGGACACCCATGAACAAACTTTGAAGGAGATTGGCTTATACAAAACCATCAGATACGTCCAGTTTGGTTTGTCCCAAAGTTCTTATCATCTGTTCAGCCTGCTAGAAATGTACAACCCAAAAACCGGCACCTTCTTTACACCAGTGGGTGAGCTAGAACTTGCTCTCCACGAAATGTTCGAAGTGTCGGGGCTGTCAATGGGCGAGGTCCCTTATGAAGAATACATCCCTACCGCTGAGAATTGAAGATGTTGAAAGCGAGGGATAAACATATCTACCAAACTTATTGGGAAATGATGTGTCATTACCACATCTGTGCCGATCTAGCTGGAGTGAGGAACCAGGAAATCGGTCATAAGAAGTGGGCAGACTATCTCTTCATCAATCTGAAAGAAAGTCTCCCTATGGTTCGTGGACGCCCTTCCATTAGCATTGAGGAAGTGAAGGAGCGTATCTCCAACCTAGAGACACAACATATACGACCGAGTCAAATGAAGGAGGGTTTAGTCCTGACACGATCTTTCAGAGATTCCATTATCAAGCCCAGTTCTCTATTTTAGAGAAGGGTCTTCTTGCTGGCTTTTTAATGTTATGGCTGAAGAGGTGTGTTGTCCCCTCATTACCTAAGGAAGCCATTGCCAAGAACGTTGTCTATCCAACCGTTCTATTGGCCTATGGACGACCATTCGGACTCCTGCTAGCAATGGTCAGTAACCTCCAGAGCGGACTCTAGGCCCTCTGCAACAGCTTCATGCCAGCAGAAAAGAACAAGGGCAAAGCTGAAAAGGGCAAAGCAGCAAAAGAAACTGCTACGGTAAAGACACCGTACCCTAGAATGGAAATGCCCTACACATACCTAATGGCGTGGCTAGTCATGCACTGCCCGTCGTTGATGAGTGCTGCAGATTACAGCCCGATCGACAAACCGTTCTTCGTGAAGAAGTACGAGCGCTCTACTTGGAAGAGCAATTATATGTCGGTAATCTGTAAAACACTCCGCTACCACTAGAACTATGAGATCTTCTGCTGCATCCCAGATTTCCCTGGAGGAGAGTATGGATCTAAGTTTAAAGATACTCTGGGAGCCAATAACTTTACCAGTTTATCTTCGGGGGCCTTCTGGTGGTTACTGAATATTCGCGCCGGACACTTGGTGTACAGACATGATACCATGTGCTATATAGAGCCGTATATCCCTAGCCGATTCGCCCGTCAATTTGGATATATGCAGCTCTATATAGGAAATCCGAACAAGGGGCTAGCATACGAAGGAAATCTGTACGCGGGAGCATGGGGCTAATTCCATTTCGTCGCCGGAGGAACCAGAGCTGAGTTTATGCTGCCCCAAAAATCACCGGAGCTGAGCATGGCATTAAGCTTCTGCACATGGTACAGCATTGCTAACGCTGATGTGCCTAACTTCTTCATCAACCATAACTATTGTAAAGAGATTGAAGCTTATTACTCTTGTCGTAAAGGGGCAAAGAGAGTTAGGGTAAAAGGAATGGATGAATTGCTTGGTACGGCTGGCGATCCATCAGATGCTGGCAACTCTGATGGTGATGACGATGATGGTGATAATGACGCTGATGTTGGAGGTGCTCCTCAACCTACTGTCACTCGTTCCCGGAGTCCGACTGTTAAACGCCACGGACCCGCCAGAGGTGGGCCCGCCTAGAAGAAGAAGCTGGACGGAGAGACCCTGGTGATCCCTGAAGAGGCAGCGGTCCAATTTGCTATGGACTTGCTCGCCTCGACTCTGCCTCCAGCACCGGCAGAGGAGAGCAGGCCTGCAGAAGCTTCTAGCGCTACTGAGGCCCCGGTCCCCCCGACCGCAGAATCTGTCGAACATACCGTGATGCAACCTATAGGTAGCGAGGCAGGTGTTCTTTTAGAGACGGCGACGGCTCCTCCTTCAAGTCCAACCACAGGACTCGTATTCCCTGGTATGGTTCTTTTTATATTTTTATATTCTATCTTCTGTTCATTTTTTCTATATTATATGTAACACTCCTTATTTGCTTTCTGAGATGCAGGTAGTCAACTCCATTCTCCCATGCATTCAACTACCAGGGTGGAGTCCGAGAAGTTGGTCGACTACTCTGGCACCACTGGGTCAGTCGGCGGTTTGGGTAGTTCTGTTAATGAATTTGATGCAGACTACTTTACGCCGGCCCCATGCTCTGTTCCTTCATCGACTCCTCCGAATGATGAATTAGGGAGTGATGACAGGACATATGTTGTTGCCAGAGAAATTCCCTCGTCTCCAAGCCTGTCGTCACTAACACCGGTTGTTTGTTCTGAAGATATGTTTCCGGTTGTCATTGGCGTACCCTCTGCTTCTAAGCCAGCGTTATTAACGCCATCGACAATCGTGACTATTGAGACACCGGTGGCTCCTCCTGCTCCCATTCATATGCTAACAGGGGATGAAGACAACTTGAAGTTCTTGTTTGAAGCAACTTCTATTACAGGAGGAGTTTGTGGCGAAGACACCCCGACCTCTACCCCTGTTGGCGGAGTTGCTCGACCAGCCGGTATCAACGATTCTTCGCCTCGGGTTCCTAGTTCTGCCAAGTCTTTATTGGCTTTACTGGCCCCGCATGTTATGAGTCTGGTACAGGGGTGGGCTTCTTCTTCCTCGACTCCAACAGAAGCCACTCCTCCCCTGGCAACATCTTCCATAGCATTGCATGCTCTAAACCTAGACACTGTGGATCCTCTTAAAGAAATCTTCAACCACAGTGTTAATGATTTCATGCGGTTGTTAAGGAGATGTATTGGAATGATCCTGGAGGGAAGGGATTTCCTCAATCTCGGACGTCCAATTTTGTCCAATTATTTGGACAATATTGAAAGGATCGGGGGTCGTGACCGAGCAGCTCCTTATCGAGCCCACCTAGAAGCTTTGGAAGAACAGGTGCAGACGCTAAACACAGTTCGCCAAGCGGATGTGGAAACGATCACCGAGATCGAGTTGGCGCGGCTACGGGCAGAGTTGACGGCTCATCAAGAGGAGTTGAAGCGACAGGAAGAAGGATGGTCGCGAGAGTTAGCGGAGATACAGACTAGCCAGGAGTCAATTCTCAGAGGGCTGGAGGTGGTGGACTTTGATATCGAGAGAAGCCAGGCAGCCATCCTGAGAGCCAAAGAGACCATCGCTAAGGCTCAGGCTATTTTAGAAGCCAGCGAGTCTCGGCTAGGGGAGTCCGTCAGGAGATGGGAAGAGTTGGTCCTTCAACAAGGACAGCTCGAGCAGGAGGGCATAATAAGAAGCCATGCTATTGAAGAGTCTTGTCAGTGGTTGACCCAGTAACTCGCAATAAATGACGATGATTTGCACCGGCAAGCTTAACACTCCGTGGAGGAGACTCGTCGTCGAGTTATTGATGAGTCGACGAATAAGTTGAAGCTTCTGGGAGAGCCATAACTCCCTCTATATATTTATTCTTTATTCTTTGTAATAAGAAGAATTCAACAATTATTTGAATTCTTTTATATATTTCATTATTTTTTTTGTAACTTTATTATTTTGATTCATGAATAAAGATCATTCTTTTGATTTTTTTTATCTGTTGGCTACAAATTTTCCTTGCACAACAAATAACTTGTCATGAAATAGCTCATTGTTTTGGTAAAAACAATCCAAGGCTCATCTGCGTAACTTAGACTGTTAATACCGGCCGGGTTACAATTATTAACCTTGGTAAAGCTCTTTGAATAGAGCTAAATGATAGTTTAGTGAAAGCGTTTAACTACTTACACCAGGATGATCGGGTCAGGATCATTAACTTAGACAGAGGCGCCTAATTGCACATGCCTTAGTTTGATAAAGAAGTTCAAGTGCTCATATGCGTAACTTGAGCAAGTGGATGGTTATACTTCTAGGGATATGAACCAGATGTGATAGTAAATAATATCCCTTTTTTATGCATAGTATTTCTTCAAAAATTTGCCATTGATCGGCATCATCATTCTATCACCATTCTGGTTCATTAAACGATAGGCTCCACTAGAGTATACCGTCTCCACGATGAACGGTCCTTCTCACTTGGGTTCAAATTTACCCTTAGTCTTGTGGGTTAGAATCATTGGCCTTTTAATAGCCAGAACCAAGTCTCCTTACTTAAAGGTCCTTGGTTTAACGCCCTTGTGGAACGCTTACGAGACTTGGGCTTGATACAACTCAGTTTGCTATTGAGCCCGGAGACGTTTTTCATCCCACGCTTCTAGTTCTCGTAATCTTTGTTGATGACGGTCTTATGTCATCATCTTAGTGGTTAGGGCCACACTTAATGATGGTATCTGGACTTCAAGAGGCAAGACAGTCTCACTTCCATAGACCAAGGAGAACGGGGTGGTTTTTATTGGGGTGTGAATGGTGGTGCGATAAGCCTACAAACACTCTCCCAGCTTTTCATCCCAGTCTCGTTTGTTGGAGGAGACGAACTTCCGAAGGAGTTTAATAATAGTCTTATTAAAGGTTTCGGCCAATCCATTTGCCGCAGGGTTACATGGCGTTGAAGCAACATCTTTGATCCTGAACTTATCACAGAATCTTGAGAACCCCTGGCAGATGAACTGCGGTCCATTATCGTGAATGATTCTTCGGGGGACACCAAAATGGTAAATGACATCATGCTTAATGAACTTAATCACATCCGTCGTTTTTATCTCTCTCATGGGCTCGGCTTCGGCCCACCTTGAAAAATAATCGGTTATTGCGAGAATAAACCGATGTCCTCTAGATGATGGGGGAGTTATTGGCCCCACAATATCCATTCTCCATGCTTCAAATGGCCAACTAGCAATGGTACTGTGCAAGTATTCTGGGGGTTAATGAATAAAATTAGCATGTACTTGACATTTATGGCACTGTTTAGCGTACGCCATTGCCTCTGTAATCATCTTCGGCTAGTAATATCCTAACCTTCTTATGCGGTCTCCGAGTTTTGAACCAGACTGGTGAGCTCCACACACTCCATTATGCGTTTCTCTCAGTACTTCATTTGCTTCTGCCTTTGATATGCAGCTTAGCAGGAGACCATCACTTGACTTTCTGTATAAAGTTTGAAGGGTATGATCATAGTAAAATCTCGGGGCCTTCCTCTTTATCGAGGCGGCTTCCTTTGGATCCTCTGGCGACATCCTATATAAGGCATAATCCATAAATGGAAATCACCAATCACGGGGTTCCAGAGTTAAGCCTGTCTGGCACACTTCCCTGGTTTGAAATACAGTATTTGGATGGAGAAGTTTTCTGCTACTAATAGCAATACTTTTAGCCGCACCCAGTGGGATTGCTAATGTTGCAATTAGTGCGGCAAGGGCATCCGCATAGACGTTCTCGTTCCGAGATATGTGATAGATATAAAACTGTTTAAAATATCCTGCCAGCTCGTTGGCTAACTGATGATAGAGAATGAGGGCTTCATGTTTGACTTCATACTCACCCGTCATCTGGTTGACGATGAGTTTAGAGTCTCCATATGCCTCTAGATAGTTCACCCCCAGTTGCAGAGTCATTTTTAAACCAATAATGAGCGCGTTGTATTCCGCCACATTGTTTGTACACGACTCTGTTAATGAGTAACCGTTAGGTAGTATGTGTTTATGTGGGGATATCAGTACAACCCCCACTCTAGCAGCCGACCGTCTGGCAGCACTATCAAAGAACATCTGCCCTGGTTGTTCTTTGCTAGTTGTGTTAACCTCTGACGTCTATTTAGAGTTGGACCAAATCGGATGGTCCGCTAGGAAATCGGCAATCGCTTGTCCCTTCATTGCTTTTTGAGGAACGAAGTGTATATCATATGGCGATAGCAATAACGCCCATTTCACCAATCGGCCATTTAAAGACCCTGGTTTGGTCATTAATATTTTCAAGGGATTAACCTGTGATATGACATGAATTGTTTGCCCTGAAAAATAGTGTCGCATCTTCTGAACAGCGAACACTAGGGCTAAACATTCCTTTTCAATCGGAGTATACCGATGCTCGGCCCCGATCATTGTCCGGCTTAAGTAATAATGGGCGTGTTTATGGCCGTGCTCATTATACTGAGCAAGTAATGCTCTTAACGCATTATCCATGGCCCTTGCATATATGAGGAATGGTTTTCCAGGGACAGGTGCCATGAGGACGGGAGGTTTGGTAAGGTATTCTTTGAGATCATCAAACGCCTGTTGACATGCCTCATCCCATACAAAGAAAACTCCCTTTTTCATGTGTCTGAAAAATGGCTGGCATCGTCCTGATAGGTTAGAGATAAAGCACCGAATATAGGCCAGTTTTTCTTATAACCGCCTTAATTTTTTAAGATTGCAGGGGGGTGACATCTCCTTGATCGCTTTTACCTTCTCGGGATCAAGGAAAATTCCTTCCGAAGTAATTATGAATCCAAGGAATTTCTCAATGAACACCCCATGAAGGACTTGGATGGGTTCATCTTTAAGTCATATCTTCGCATAAGATTGAAGACTGTTCTTAGATCCTGAAGATGATCTTCTTTACTTTTTTTTTGACCACCAAGTCATCCACATAACACTCTACCGTTTTGCACAGATGTTCTTTAAATATAATGCTCATTGCATGTTGGTAGGTGGCACCAGCGTTCTTTAACCCGAAGGGCATTACTGTATAACAGTATACCCCCAGCGGTGTTCTGAAAGCCATGTGCTTTTCATCGTTCGGGTGCATTTTTATCTGATTGTAACCTGAGAAGCCATCCATAAAGGACATCCTCTCGTATCCGCAGGTGTTATCAATCATTACATCGGTAATCGGTAGTGGAAATTCATCCTTGGGGCATGCCGCATTTAGATCTCGAAAATCGATGCATATCCGGATCTTGCCATTTTTCTTACGAACTGGCACTATATTAGCTAGCCAATCATGATATTGCTTTTCACGGATAAATCTTGATTTCATAAGCTTATTAATCTCAGCAACTATCGTCTCCATCAATTCCGGTCGAAAATACCTCTGCTGTTGTTTAACTGGCTTGGCGTCTTCTTTAATATTTAGCCGGTGTGTGGCAATCTGAGGATCAAGACCGGGCATGTCTTCATAGCTTCATGCGAACACATCTATGTATTCCTTGATAAGAGATATAAGTCTCTCTTTTTCTAAGGAAGTTAGTGTGTCGCTTATGAAAATGGGTTTCGGGTTCTCTTCCGTTCCCAGGTTAACTTGTACTAGCTTATCTTTTGTAGGCGGGTCACGCTGTTCAAAGCGGACATCCCAAAGCGTATCTATATGCTTAGCCCAGGAATCATCTTGAACATCGATTGGTTCCTCGTCACTTTCTGGTGTGACTAAAACCATATTAGCTGTTAAAGATTGAAACCAAACGCCAGTACTTAGATCTGAGTCATGATCAAGTGGGTGTAAGTCCTCGGTGGCCGAAGAGCTTTCTTCGTATTTGTATGGTGATGAGGGAGGAGTAGATACATAGCCCAACCCCCTTCTAGTTTCTGATAATAGTCTGGACTCTTCCCTCTTGGTCTAAACGAGGGTATGAGGTTTCGTTGCCCTTTACCAAAGTTCAATCCCGGTTTTTTGGTAAAATTATAACCCATCTTTTCCATCATTCGTCGGGATTTCTGTTCATATAAGTAAAATTGAGGTGATGTTTGTCCATCACTTTCACTACTTTGTCTTTGGTTAGGCGATCCGATCACTTTTCCGAAGACTATGGGTTTTTGCGACACCTGTCGAGGAGGTACTTTAAAGAAATGATCTCGTCCTTTAGTTATGTTCGATCGGGAAAGGAGGGATGACCTGAGTGACAAATGGTATGCCTCCAGAACTTCAAGTTCGGACAGGCCATCCGCTTCAGTGGAAGTACAAGAAGGCTCAGATTCTGTAACTACAGCAGCCTCGTAGACTAATTTTATATTTTCATTAATAATCCACTCATCCCCGGCTACATTGGTTATATTATTATCTAAACTCACTTTAAAATCTATATGAGGGTTTATCTCATAGTCATCCCCATCATCCTCTTCGGGAGGCTCGTACTCAGTATCGGCCTCGTTGCCGCTTTCGTCGGGTTCTTGAGGCCTTTTGCAGTTATTGTTGGAGACTTCGTGGGCCGGCTTGTAGAGCATAGCATCCGTAAAGTAGTTTTCTAGTCCTTTGAATGACTGCCTATCTGCAACTAGTGTCCGAACTTCTCCTTGTTCATCGCAATATTTCATGCATTGGTGGAGAGTCGATGGGACTATCATATAGGCGTGTATCCATGGTCGCCCGAGTAAAATATTATAGGACGTGTCTGCGTCTATAACGTAGCATGTAACTTCCGTCCTCAGATCTCCGATTTGACATCGAAGTCAGGTTTTTCCAAGGGGACAGCTATCATTAGCGTTAAACCCGTATATCATAGTATTTTTTTGGTGTCAGACGATGGGGAGAGATCTCCAATAGCTGCATCAGTCTTCTGGGAATGACGCTTAATGCAGAGCCTGGATCGATTTGAATACGGTCCACCTTTGTGGATCCGATATATCCGATAAAATATAAATGCCTATTATGCTTTATATTCCTTACCTGCATATACTCTGGAGAGAAAGTAATTTGCGGGACTCGCCTCCTCACTTAATGACAGCGGGGCAAGAGTCCTGTTCTTCGTCGGCTGGCTCGACAATTTGAGTTAGGAATGACTCAGAGTCTGCCAAGGCCTCTCTTAATGCTTCACGAGTTGACTTTGATAATCGCAGCAACTCGTAAAGCGTGACTCGAGCTGGGATATTTGCCAACTGAACTATTATATCAAACTTAAATGCAACCTCCTTGACCTCTTCGTCTCTTGCAGGATTTTTCTGGAAACGAAGTTCCTTTTATTTCACAGGCTTCGCGAGTTTCCCGTATATATTCTTCGGGTCTACTCTGGTGTAGTCTTTGAGGTATGGTTTACCAGATTGAGTGCCGAAAGGGCCCGTCTCATCTTGATGAATTGCCATAGCTTTGGGCACTTCTTCAGAGTCTGTGAAAGCTCCCGAGATTATGTATTCTTCCTTTATTTTTGCGGAAATAGTATTACTAGTCTGCTTTTTCCTCTGGTTATTTGAGGTGGTCCACTGTTCATCCTGTAATAGATCAGGGTGGACCCACATGACTTCCCCTCTTTGTGTAGCTAAAGGAACAAGTCCTTTCTGTGCCTTCTTATATGGGTTATGATTTTTCATGACCAGCTTCCCCTTTGGTATTGGGGTCACCCCGCGGGGAACTCATGGGTTCCTACCACTAGGGTTGCCATATTGGCAGTGACCTTTTTTTGCTCCTCTTTAGCTTCAAGACTCCAGCTTCTATCAATTCTTAGATCTTGTTCTTCATAGTATAACAATCTCTGGTAGGGTGTCCGACATTCCTGTGGTAGAGACAATAGTTGGGGTCGTTGGTTTTGCCAGCGTCCTTAGGTTTCCTATTTTCTAGAAGTTTCAGCATTCCCTTCATAAGGAGCAGATGAAAGAGTGTAGTCGTCTGTTCCGCTTTAAAGGTGTATGTCCTTTCTTACTGCGGCCTATTCTGTCTCATGCCCTTTTGATTTTGGGGCTTCGGGTTTGGAGAGTTCGTATTTTGTGGAGCGGCTTCTGACGCCATCACCGCTTTTCCCTTGTTTTTGTTATTACTTTGTGTGTGCGGTCTATTGTTCCCTAGATTCCTTGCTCCAAGAGATTCTTCAACTCTGCGGATCAAGTATTTGGCTTGCTCTCCTTATTTGAGCAAATCCTTCCAAGTTTTAGACTCTACGGCCCCCATTTTTAAGAGCACGTTGGTCTTGAGATTATGCTGACATGTCTCCACCAGAGTTTCCTGTACCATTCCGTGTTTGCAATGTACAGTTTCTCTCGGAACCTTTCTATAAAGTCCTTTACCGTTTCTTGTTCTCCTTGCTTTGTTGCAAGGAGGGAATGAACCGATATTTTGGTATCATCCTCAAATAAACGTGCGAGAAATTATTTCTCAATGTTAAACCAGGTATTGATAGTACCTGGGGGCAGCTGCATAAACCATGTGAAGGCAGGCTCTTGCAAGGTACTTGCAAATACTTTAGTCATTACTGGGTCATTACCCATTAAATATCCTGCTTGAGACAAGAAGTAGTAAATATGCTGACTGGGAGATTCTTTCCCGTCATATGGCTCCAACTTGAGTGGTTTATACTTTTCAGGGTATGGTGCCAAATCCCATTCATGCGGGTATGGTCTTGAAATCCCTGATTCCTTCAACTCCTTTTTGTGCATTAACGTCTCGAGTTGGCTTTGTAACTTCTTGATTTTCTCTTCATGAGAATCATGAAAAGAATACTTATCCTCGTCTTCATGTGTCAAGTGAGCCTTTTCTTCTTAATCTTCCTCGTTCATTTTGTTGAATGGAATTTCTTTTCCCTTCTTGGCGTTATCCTCGACAATTTTTTGAGTATTTTCGACCACTTTTGAGAGCATCATTTTAAGATCCTCAATCGTCTTTTGTTGATCTAGATCATTTGTTCTTGGGCCTCAAATCTCTGGTCGATATCGTTAGATCTATCCATCATGTGTGATGCTGATTTCTGCAATTTAGATGACGCCGAAGAACGAGAAGTTATGGCCGAGTTGTCGCTGTTGTCGTCATAAGATCCCTTTACAAGATTCTTATAATTTCGAGCCGGGATAGCACCTGACTTAAGTCGAGTAAAATGATGAGATTCTTCATCACTTGATTCTGAATCATCATTCCTTTCTATGATTTTCTTCCCCTTTTCGACCATGTTAGTAGTTACAATTCTCCATTCTTTTTCTCGGGGAGCAGTTCTTGTCTTTTTAGCAGGGTTTTTGTCCGGCCTAGTTAATCGGTCGAACACTGATACCCCGTTCTTACTGCAGCAACAGCTATCCACTACAGCATATACTGTTGTCATAAGCTGCTCGTAGTGACAAGTAGGTTCAGATTGAATTTGATTTATACTTCTTTTCTTAGTTAGATATTCTCTAATATCAGTGGCCTTAGATATAGAGTCGTGGGGCTCACTCATCCATTGAGAGGGTCCAGGGGCCCACTAGAGATTCTTGGAACTATTGGTGTCAAGTTCTGGTACAACAATGCAATGATCAACCATGATTTTGTATTCGGGTTGATTTATGCGGAGCTGAGAGATAACTTCGTGTTTTGAGACGCGGAGCTAAGAACTAGCTTCGAGTTTTAAAATGCGAGGCTGAAAACTAGCTTCGCGTTTTGAGATGCGGAGCTGAGAACTAGCTTCGCGTTTTAAAACGCGAGGTTGAAAACTAGTTTCGCGTTTTAATACGTTAGCCTCGTTTCGCGTTTTAATACGTTAGCCTCGCGTTTCACGCTATCTTGGCGTTTCTGCAAAACTTTATCTTCTGAAATATTAGCCTCGTATGGAAGAAAATTCTTACACGCTGGCTTATTCTTGCGATTAACACAAGTCATAATTTCGCATTTAGCGCGATTTTTGCGTTTAATGCAAATTTGCCAATCATCTTCGTGATTTACGCGAAGGTAAGGAACCTTGCGATTAACGCAAAGGTAAGGAACATTGCGATTAACGCAAGTTTCACCGTCTTTGTGACTAACGCTAAAATCAGTTTTAGCCTCGCATGGAGAATCACCATCACATACTGGCTTTAAGGAAAGTTTATCCTCCCGTTTTATGCGAGTGTCAGAAACCTTGCGATTAACGCAAATCTTACTGGCTTCGTGTTTAGCGCTAAGCTCAGTCTTAGCCTCGCGTGGAGAATCACCATCGCACGCTGGCTCTATTAGTATTTTATCCTCGCGATTAACGTGAGCTTCTCTGGTTTTAGATCCAGATAAAACAGCCTCGCGTGGAGAATCACACGCTGGCTTGTCCTTACGATTAACGCACGTTGCAGTTTCGCGTTTAACGCGATAGTGACTGGTCTTGCGATTAACGCTTTCCAGTTCGCGAGGTACTGTATCCCCGCGTTTTGCTGCCAGATTAGCCTCGCGTTTAACGCGGGCTTTGAGGGTCTTTCGCCTAGCTCTCCGATTTCTGTTTCGCAGTTGGGTTTTGGTTAATCCAGTTCCCAAGCCTTCTTCGGCAGTAGAGAGGCTATCCTTGGTTAGGGTTTTCTGCCCAAACGACGGCTCTATGGCCGCGGTCTCTATGGTTCCCCGATTAACGGTGGATTTCCGATTACCCGATCCTTGGGTATTGGAGCGCACGCGACGATAGCGTTGCGTTTCAGTCAGGTTACCTGACTCAGATGAGAGATACTCCTCGTATTTCTGCTGGTCGATCTCTATGACTAGCATGATCACGTCGGATCCGATCCTCTCGACGTCAGATTGCGCCACGATCTCTTCTTTGGTGAAAGAGACTTCTCCCACTGTGGTTGCTAGTTTGTTCGTAGCAAAATTGTTGCCTCCTTCCATTGAATACAACTTAGATTACAACGAAAGTGAACAAGAAAAAGAACAAACGAGAGGATTTATAATTATTGCCCTCTTTTACAATAAATTGTGGGTTCTTGCAGCGATGGGATCTAACTAGTAGCTCCTTTTAACGATCTGACGATGATAATTTTCTTACTTGATGATGACGGCCGACTTGGATCTTTTCTGTTGATCTTCACAAATTCAAGACTCTCACGCGTAACTCGAATTCTCTAAGATGCTCGAAAATGATCCCTAAGGCTTCCTCAAAAGGGTATTTATAGATTTAGGTCAATATGAGAGTTTCTATTTAAATAGAATTTGTATTCATCAAGAATTCTAATCAAATATTTTAGTCTTGATTTAAATCTCTTGATTTAGAGTTCTGATTGAACTTAATTTGGATATTTGGATAAGCCCAAATCTTAATCTCAATCAATTTATGATTTTGGTTATCTGCTCACGCGGAGTTAATTGCATCAAAACGCGGAGCTAAGAAAGCAGAGCGCGGAGCTATTTAATAGCTCTGCGTTTTGTTCAAACGCGAGGCTAAAATAGCCAAATGCGGAGCTACTGAGTTAGCTCCATATTTTGTTGTGGAAAATCCCTTTTTACTTAGAAATTTTCACTACCAACAAGAATATGAACCAAGTTCTCCTAAAAAAATTTGTGATGAAGGTATAAGAGAAACATAATTTGATTATGAAATTAAAAGTAATGAGGATGAATGTAGACGGAGCAAAAGGGTTAGGGTTAATAAATCATTTGGTTCGGATTTTCTAACATATTTATTAGAAAAGGAATCTTAAAATTATAAAGAGCTTATGTCTACACCTGAAACTCCGTTTTTGAAAGAAGTCGTAAATAGTGAAATTGAATCAATTATTCAAGATCACACCTGGGAACTTGTGGATCTTCCTCTATGAAGTAAATCATTAGGTTATAAATGGATTTTTAAGAGAAATATAAAACCTGATGGGTCTATACATAAATACAAAGGTAGACTTTAGTAAAAGTCTGTAAACGAAAGAAAGGTGTAGATTATTTTAATATATATTCACCAATAACAAGAATAATATACATAAGATTAATAATTGCTTTTCAGTATTATATAATCTTGAGCTTCAACAAATGGATGTAAAAACAGTATTTTTAAATGGCGAATTAGATGAAAAAATTTACATGGAACAACCTAAAGGGTTTGTAGTTTCAAGTAAATAAAAGAAGGTGTGTAGACTTATTAAGTCACTCTATGGACTTCAATAAGCACCTAAATAATAACATGAAAAATTTGACCAACTTATATTGTCAAATGGATTATGTTAACACAAAAATTTGACATGAAAGACTTAAGTATTATTGATGTTATTTTTTGTGTTAAAATCTCCAAGACATATGATTGATATACCTTTTCCCAGTCACATTATATTGAGAAGATACTCGAAAAATTTGACAAGAGAATTAATGATATAGCTAGGACACCTGTGGATATGAGTCTACATCTTACAAAGAATATACGTGCTAGTATATTTCAATTAGAATATTCTCATATCATTGGCAGTTTTATATATTTAATAAACTGCACAATACCTGATATTGCATAATCAGTAAACAAACTGAGTAGATTTATAAATAATCTAGGGGAGAACCAGTGGAAAGTAATAGTTAGAGTACTCAAATATTTGAGATACACTACTAATTATGGGTTGCACTATACAAAATATCCAGTAGTGATAGAAGGATACACTGATGCTAACTGGATTACGCATTCTAAAGACATAAAATCCACAAGTGGATATGTATTTACGATTAGATGTGTAGCTATCTCTTGGAAATCTTCAAAACAAACATATATAGCCAGATCTACTATGGAATCTGAGTTTATTGCTTTAGATAAAACTGGAGAAGAAACAGAATGCCCTTGAAACTTCTTAGAAGATATTTCAATATGGCCTAAACCTGTGTCAGCAATTTGCATCCATTGCGATAATCAATCAGCAATTGCAAGGGCACATAATGTATTGTATAATGGAAAATCAAGACATATACGTCGTAGACATAATACTGTAAGACAGCTGCTTACAAACGGAATAATATCTCTTGATTATATAAAATAAAATGATAATATTGCAGATCCATTAGCAAAAGGTTTGACCAGAGATCAAATATATAAGTTATCGAAGGGAATAGAATTACAGCCTACTAAATAGAGTAATTCCATAATAGTAACCCAACTTAGCTGATTGGAGATCCCAAAATCTAGGTTCAAAGGGACAACCGAATTGTGGGGGAACTTATAAGAATCACTGAGAAAATAATTCCTATCTCATTTCTATAGTAAAATAGTAATTAATCTGTAATGTGTAAGGATAAGCTAAACCTTTTAATGATCCTTATATCTTGGAAATCTAAGTAGAGTATGGCAGGATACTTCTAATAAGAGATTACTTATATGAGTGTAAAGGGGTCGCTTCTATGGGAATGACAAATGCTAAATTCTCTAGAGCACTCATAGAATTACTAGGTTATTCAGGGCCAAAACGGACACAACATAAAAAATCTGTTAAAATTGAAAGAAATCGTATGAATATTATTATCTTAGTTTACATCAAAAACTTAACAGTTCAAAAACATTGTGTTCACTGGTTAGCGAGTAAACTCGATAATATTTCACTAGGCAAGGTTAAAAGCCAAAAATCACCTCTCCCGATACGGTAACTTTATATTATACTCTCGTTTATTTGCATTAGAGTCTAATTCATTTCATTCATGTGGGGGACTGTTTAATTCATGTATGTTTGAACATTAAATCTTTGAGCCAATTCACTTGTTCAAAAATAAATGAATTAGATAAATGGAAAATGACTTCAAAGTGGAGTGCATAGTAAAGGAAACAAAAGGAAAAATAAAAAATAGTCCCACATCGGATAGAGTGTTGCTAGAATGTATGTTAATATATGATTGTTTGTTCTATGTCATTGCTTATGTAAGAAGAGGAGAAAGTTTGAGCACCACGAGTGGTGCTACGCACCGCCCGCACTCGCACCTGCATGCACACGGGCGTGTGCGAGGCGAATGGGCGTTTAGGGCGCATTGGGCGCTTTAGTGGCACACTTGGCACGTACGTATCGTCGCAAGGAGCTGAGGAGCATTTGATTTTTTGGTGCTATTGGATTCGAGTTACCTCTATTGGATTTAGACTTGGATTCGACCCGCCCATTAAGAGTCGTTAACCATTAGGATTCGGCCGTTGAGATCCAACGGTCGTCTGTTAACAGTTACCATTAAACGGTCACAACTGTTAACAGACAATCGTTGCGACTGTTAGTCCAAAAGCCTATAAATAGGTCTCTGTCCAGACTCATTAAATTTTTTTTTTACTTTTTTCTTCTTCCTTCTTCTGCAAACAGAAGATTTTGTCTTTAAGATAGAAGTTTTCTGTTTTCAGAATAACAGTTCTCTTCATTTCTGTCATGCACTACACTATACATAAAACATAGAGCATTCTTTATTAGATTCGCTAGAGCAAAAGGATTGTTATTTCTGTCCTGTTGCAGACCGATCGTTGTATTCTGGGAGACCGACGTCTATTATAATTCAGAAGCAGAATGGTGGAGGGCGAATTCGTTTTAAGGAGATAGTGTCCAATACTAGTCTCGATCATTTTTCTGTCATCATCAAATCTACATCAATCTTCTGCATATACTCATCATTCAATCAGTAAAGTATTCTAATTCTGAAATTCATTTTATTCTGTTTCTTTTTTAGGATAATAAACTATTTAAACAAATTCAGTTTAAATATTTTAATTCTGTCTCTAGATCTAGTTAATAATAGTAGGTAATTAGATTTATATATAATTCTAATTATTTTCTGAAATATAAACTGTTTATATATATATATATATATATATATATATATATATATATATATATATATTCGTATTTATTCTCTAATATTATCTAATAATATTTCTGGTTAAAATAGATAACAAATCTTTCTAATTAACTATAATAGTAATTCTTTCTATATCAAACTAGAACAACCAACATAATTAACCCTGATTTTAATTTTCTTACCGGTTTCCAATAATAGATAAGCAAATCTCCATTTTGCACACACGTACCAAGCACGTGTAATCTGACATCCAAGGGCCAGGGGGACAGAACAACAAGCCCCTGCAATCTAAAACAGGCCACAGAGGATCCGTCAATTTTAAAACTCCAGCAGCTACCAAACAAACCAAAAAAAAAAAAAAAAAAAAAAAAAATTCATCCTCCACACGGTTTTCAATTGCGAAAGAAAGAGAGAAAAGGCAAGCTGACTTCTTCGTCTTCTCAATTTTAAAATTCCTCAAAATCTCAAAAATACCCCGTTGATTATGATTTCTGACCAAAAATGACAGGTTTCTCTGCATTAAGCCCCCGAATCCCCATTCCCAATTCAAATCCACATCCCCAAATCTCTCCTCCCCTCCCCTCCCCTCTTTTTTAATCTGACCCCAATTCCTGTGCTTCTGATCTCAAAATTCTCCAATGGCTGGCAATAGAAGCGATCGAGTCCGATTCAACGTCGGCGGAAAGATCTTCGAGACGACAACGACGACCCTCGCCGGCGCCGGACGCGATTCGATGCTGGGCGCGCTGCTGGACGATGAATGGAACCTCTCTCGCGCTGAAGAATATTTCATCGACCGCAATCCCAAGTGTTTCGCTGTATTGCTAGACCTTCTGCGGACCGGCGAGCTCCACATCCCGCCCAATGTCACCGAGAAGATGCTGTGCAGGGAGGCTATGTATTATGGGCTTCTGGATCACGTCCGGGCTGCCAAGTGGGGCCCGTTCGATGGGAACTGTGTCAGGTTGGCTGCGTCAGTGCCCGGTCGGGCGCCCGGGGATGGTACAGCCGTGCGGGCCGGACCCGACGGAGGATGCTGCGTGGCCCATGGGAGCATGGTCCATGTTTATGATTGGATGATGGAGCAGCGCAGGCCCATCAGCCTTGATTATCAACAGGTATATTTAATTTTAATGATTATCAAGTTAGCTGCTTTTATTTCAAGTTTGGTTTTTGGTTTTTTAGTTTTTTTTTTTTTTCTTTTCTTTTTTTTTTTTTTTTCCGGGTGAAGTATACAAATTTGAGGATTCAACTTAATTGTCTGTAAGTTTGAATTTAGATATGGGGGTTTATGTAAAAAATACAACCTTCAATTTTGGGAGTTTCGGAGGGAGCACACCACTTTTCCTGGAGAGCCTACTTTGGTTGAGATATAGGAGTTGAGTGAATTTGGTTATTTTGTTATGGGGGTTGATGGAATTTGGTTATGGGGGTTTATGTAAAAAATACAACTTTCAGTTTTTGATTTGCAATGGTACTGTGAGAATAGTTGTTTTGGGTAGAAAGTTTAGTCTTCGGCTGTGTTTGGATTGAGGGAAAATGAAGGAAAAAAAAAGAAAAAGAAAGAGCAAGTTGCTTTTCAATGTTTGGTTAGCGGGAAAATTAGAGAGAGAATAAAAGAGAAAGAATGTGAGAGAAAATGTATTAAGTTTTTTTTCTTTTTTATTTTCTTCCTCAAATCCAAGAGAAAATGAAAGAAAAGGAAAGTTGAGAGAAAAAGGAAAAGAAAGAGAAATTTTTGCATAAATTTTCTTCTAATTTTAATCCCAAGATATTTTTAATTTTTATGAAATTTGGATTATTTGATTATTATATGTTTAATTATTTAAAAATTAAAAATTATATCAATAATATGTAAATTAATATTAAAATTCTCTATAGTTTAATTAGAATTAAATTTTCCTTTTAATTTTCTATTGAGCAACCAAACATAAGAAACTACTTTCTTCTAAAATTTCCTTGAGATTTTCTTCTTTATTTTTTCTTTCTAACCAAACATAAAAAAAGAAAACCAATTTCCATATCCTTTTCTTTCCCTTTTCTTTTCTTTTCCTTCAATTTCACTCAATCCAAACACAGCCTTCCTCACCAGAGAATATAGCTTTTTAATTTATTATATTTTAAGATTGGTTGAGATATTTTCTTAGGGTGGTTGATAAACAATTTTTTTCTAATTATTTTTATCAAAGAATATGATTTGTCTATTTTCCAGTGAATATGATTTCAGAGTTTGCTTGGGGGGTTTATATATTGTTATAGCTATTTCAAATTTGCTTGGGAGTTTATGTTTCATGTAAGGTTGTAGAGCTTGTGCTACAGGAGCTAAAGTTACTGTGTTGATTATTATACAATTTTGAAATTTCCATATGGTTTTCGTATTTTTGCAGATATGTTTACTAAAATTTCAAAGACATCAAGAATTCTATTAAACAGAATTGTTCTCTGCGTTTTAGGCTAGTTTGACTTTGACTGTTGAGATTTTCCTTGCTTGGATGTTTGAATCCCATTGCTGCTATCAACAGGTCAATGATGTTGGCTACATTGACTCCCAAAACATTGTGGTTACTGCTCGAGAGAGATTAGGCAAAGGCGATGGCGGCATGGGACTCTTCTCCTCAACAACAGGTGAGCTCAGGCATCGGTTCCGTGTCTCCCATGAGAACCAGTTCAAGAGCTTCACTGCCGGGGCTCTAAGCTTCAGCAATCAAGAATCCAAGATCTTTGCTAGTTGCAAAGGGAGGTTCAACGAGTATGGTATTGGCGTGTGGGATCAGATTACTGGCGACCAATCAGATTTCTTCTACGAGCCCCCGGGTTGCTCCATTGGGGATGCTGACAAGCTCCAGTGGCTGGATGGCAGGAATTGCTTGATGGTCGCCACATTGTTCCCAAGAACAGATTACTGTTTCGTCGGGCTAGTTGATTTTCGAGTGCAGGAAGTCGTTTGGTCCTGGTCCGATGCAGGGACCATGACAAGCGCGCTCGAGGAGAAGAGGGTTCTCCATGCTATTGCAATGGAGGACAATAATTCTATTTGTGTCGTGAATCAGTATGATGACTTGGGGTTTTTGGATGTCAGGAATAATGGAGCAGGAGTGAGGTGGAGCTCCAGGAGCAAGTTAATGAAGGGGAGGATGAAGGATGAGGAGAGTTGCTACCCGAAGCTCGCCATGCACAACGGCCAGCTCTTCTCATCGATGAACGACAGTATCTCGGTGTTCTGCGGACCAGAGTGGGTGCTGACTTCGACATTGAGAAATAGTGTTGGTGGCTCGATATGTGATTTCTCGATCGGAGGTGATCGGTTATTCGCCTTGCGTAGCGATGAGAATGTGTTTGATGTGTGGGAAACTCTGCCTTCTCCTATGAGCTAGTCTTTTAACTTGAAAGAGTGAAGTGTTGTGCTGCTTGATCTGAGCATAATTATTTGGGTTTTTAGATAGTTCTGATGGAGAGAAAGGATAATTTTGCAAGTGTATATAGATTGATGGCTTAACTGAATTTTGAAATTCTCATATAAAAGGCTCTTGCTCTTCTTTTAACCAGAAGAAGATGGAATTTGTTTCTCTTGCTCTTTTGACTATTGAGGTAGTGGAGTTTGTGATTTTTGAGATAGTGCAGTTTAATGTGAACCTCAAATGCTTCGATCTTAAACATCTTCAGAAGACACCAGGTTTTCTGCAGCATTTGCTCTTATTGGTTTGCTTTTATGGAGCAGCAGGACACGAATACTTAACATGAGCAGCTATTTTTTTTCTCATTAAAGCAAAGACAATATCCCACAATCTAAAGAAACCACTATCCTCGCCTCCTCTTTGATCCCTTTAGCAGAGATTCTGCTAATGAGGTTGAGCTTTTCACATGGGCAGTTGCAACTGCAAAGACAAAGCTGGGGAATTTGTGGTGGGTGTGCTTTTGCTTTAGGCTTCAGTTGAGTTGGGCCAGATCTCTCATCCACACCAACTTTGTCTTTGTTGCTTTAGTTGGTAAACATAACTCAGATTTGCAGTTCTATTTCCTGTAACACAGGAATTCGTACTGTTGGTGATGAATATCTTATTCTCCAAACCCGAAGCCGAGAGGGCGTGGTTTAAAAATACCAGCAGATGCAGACTTGTGTTGGGGAAATTCTAAATGCGCACCATATTTTAGTAGTGAGCACCATTTTCCCCTATGTTGTAAATCACTTTACTATATAGTATGTGGTGCTCACTAGTAATATGTGGTGCGCATTTAGAATTTCCCCTTGTGTTGCATATATCGTATGGAATTTTGGGTTATGTGATACAATTTAGACCCCATAATACAATCCGGTATTGCTAGTATTTTTGATATTAGCTAAACTGTTACTGTACACCTGAAAAATATCATGTAAGTCTTGCGTGCTTGTGAAGAGTTCCATAAAAAATGCGATGCGAAAAATAGGCTTGTATGGAAGTCAGAAAGTGAGGCTATAACCTTGCCTGGAAGCCATGTTAGGGTGGACCCACCTCAATAAAGAGGCAACAACCTTTGTTAACCAAAATTTTATTGCTTGATAATATTTTTAAAATACCTACTCCTATCTTTTCCCTGGTCTAAGGATGGATGTGACCTTATCTTGGGGATTAGATTGTGTAGATGAAAACTCAGTTTACTGTCATGCAAAAAAAAAAGGAGAATTAAAAAACAGAGAGTAGAGGTTGAGAGAAGGAGAAGAGACCATTGTTCTTTGGTTAATCGGACAGTCATCGGTGGTCCAATTTGACTCAAATTTCTAGAGTGGATTTCCGACAGTAAGATCTACGCATTCAACGGTTTGGATCGCGTTTTTGGTTTTTATATAAGGTGTGATCAATTCTTTTACTATTTTGTGTTTTTTAAAATCCACCTCAAAGGTGATGTTTGTTTAGCCTAGAATAGAGCTCTTGATGTTGTGATCTTCTAGTGATATCTAAGAGAGGATAAAATTGTATATCCCACTATTTTCATTTAGTAGAAGACGGCAAGTGCCATATGTGATTTTTTTCTCGCAAGGGTTTTCCAGGTAAATCCCATGTATTTGCGTTGTCCATTGATTATTATTGCATCTTATGGTTATTATTAGTTACTAATCTTACTGGTAATTTATTCAAGCTAATCCCATTTTATAACCCCATCAATTGGTATAAGAGCTTTGGTTGCTTAGTAAAAATTTTTAAAACGGATAAAATGGAAGAAACAGGAGCCGGTATAATAAAATTAAATTTATCAAATTATTCAGTTTGGAAACCTAGAATAGAAGATGTTTTGTATTGCAAAAATATGCATGAACCCCGTTCAAGGTGATGATACTAGGCCATCTAACTAAACTTATAAAGAGTGGGATTTGATGCATAGAAAAACTGTTGCTTATATCAAACAGTGGGTTGATCAGAGTGTATTCTACCATGCATATCTCCCAAGAATACAGAGCACATGTCTTGTGGAAGAAATTAGAATATATGTAGAAAAAGCAAATTGCATAGAATAAAGCTTCTTTAATTAGAAGGGTTGTAAATCTAAAATACTGAGATAGAAAGAATGTTACAGAGCATCTCAATGATTTCCAGGGCTTGGTGAACCAGTTAAATGCTATGAAGTCGATTCTTGATGTTGAACTTCAAGCATTACTATTGCCCAGTTTTTTGTCTGACAGTTAGGACACTTTAGTTGTATCACTAAGTAATTCGGCACTGAATGGACAATTAAGCTTGGATATGGTCAAAAATAGTCTGTTGAATGAAGAAATTAGAAGAATCAAATATAACTTTTTTCTGATCGTAATACACTTGTTTCAAAGAGGCAAGACAGACAAGGAAGAAGCTGGAGCCGTGACTGTCGTCCTTACTTCAACCGAGATCGGTCCAGAGGAAAATCACACTCTAAAAAAGATAAACAGTATTATTATTGTAAAAGATTTGGACATTTGAGAAGTGAATATCGATAGCTCAAATTGGAGCAAAAAAATAACATGAAGAAAAGAAGTAGATACAGAAAGAGACTACTGTAGTTGCAACTAATATTAATGTAGTCATTGTATTTGATGAGACTTGTGTTAATATTGCATGCCAGGATAGCAGTTGGGTTATTGATTCGGGTGCTTCATAACATGTTGCTTCACGTATAGATTTCTTTACATCTTACATTAGCGGTAACTTTAGCTATGTAAGGATGGGAAATGATGGTGCACCCAAGATTATAGGTATGAGAGATATTTATTTGAAAACCAGTACTTGGTATAGGTTGGTTCTCAAAGACGTCAGATATGTTTTTGATATTCGGTTGAATTTAATCTTCACTGGCAAGCTTGACAATGATGGTTTCAACAATCAATTTGGTGAAGGCAAATAGAAGCTCACCAAGGGTTCTCTCATGATAGCCAGATGAAAGAAGTCAAATACACTGTATGTGATGCAAGAAAAGTTCGATAAAGAGATGTGAATATAGTTCAGTCAGACTCCATTGAGCCTTGGTATAAGAGACTCGGTCACATGAGCAAGAAGGGGCTCTCAATTCTCACTAAGAAGAATGTTCTACATATTAAAGGTACGTCTCTAAAACCTTGTTCACATTGTTTATATGGAAAAGCGCATAGACATGCATTTCATAGTTTTCCTCCATGTAGAAAGAAAAATATTCTTGATTTAATCCATATTAGTGCTAGAGTTTTAGGTGGTGTATTTTATTTTGTTACGTTTATTGATGATCATTCTGGAAAAGTTTGGGCTTTTGCTTTGAAATCTAAAGACTAGGTGCTATATGTCTTTAAGCATTTCTATATTAAAGTTGAAAGAGAAATAGGAAGACAATAGAAATGTGTAAAATCAGATAATGGGATGAGTACAGAGGGCCATTTAAAAGATATTGCAGTATCCATGGTATTAGGCTTGATAAGACATTTCCAAAGACTACTCAACATAATGATATTGCAGAGAGAATGAATAGAACGATTGTAGAAAAAATCATATATATATTGTCCCATGCCAAGTTACCAAAATCATTTTGGAGTGAGGCGATGAGAACTATAGTTGACTTGATCAATCTTTCTCCTTAGTTCCTTTAGATGGTGACATTTCAGAGCGAGTTTGATAGGGAAACATATTTTTTAAGCCACTTAAGGGTGTTCGGCAATAGAACATTTGTTCATATTCCTAGAGATGAGAGATGAGAGATGAGATATCCAAACTTGATAGTAAAGTAAAACAATGTATTTTCTTGGGTTATGAACATGAAGGGTTTGGATACAGATTGTTGCTTTCCTCAAAATCTGATCCTCCTTTCATTGCCATTGGAATAAATTACAATGATTTCAATGATAACAATAAAAAGAGAAAACAAGAAAAACAATATGAGAGGACTTATATAATGTCTCTCTCTCTCTTACAAAATATTGTGGGATCTTTCAATAGCTAATAAGTTGTTTCGACCTCCATTGACGATCTGATGTCAAAAAGATGATAAAGATGGAATTTTTTTGGTGAGAATTAAGGCTAGCCTCTCTCCCTTCGCTGCTAGTTGGAGGAGTGGCAATGAGCTCTTACGCGAGATCTTCAATTACGAAAAGATCCTTTTTGAGTTATTTTGCTATTTATTGACTCCAACAATCATCATTGTTTCCTTATATTTAAAGATGATATCCAATCCAATATTTATTTTTTTTTATCTAATTGGATTTGGTTTTGTGATTCGTTGAATCTGGTCTTAGTTTTGTACTCAAATCAGATATATGATTAATCGAAATCTCAAGTATAATTTTGTTAAGATCATGCAAGATCTTGCTAGTTACAAAGCCAATATAGCCTCACTAGCTGCCAGGCTGACCGCGAGGCTAAAATACCCTCGGTCGCGAGGCTAAAATAGCCTCGCTAGCAACGCGAGACCAGAGTAGCCTTGCACTGAATAGGACTACCAACTTTGTGGGGGTTTCATCTTCTGCTCAATTTTTTTCATTCTACAAGACCTCCACCAAAGTTTTCGAAATCTCATCAAGCCATAACAAGTTTTGAAATACTTTGGATTCTTCAACTCCTAATTTAGCCTGGGCTCTTTTATTTTAATGCGAGGCTCATAGAGTAATTTTACTTCATGCGCGAGGCTATCAGCCTCGCATATATAGGTAGCAATCTGTTGGCAGTGAAAATTTCTAAATAAACGAAATTTTCCACAACAGGATGCGGAGCTAACTTTGTAGCTCCGCGTTTGGCTATTCTTAGCCCCGCATTGAACAAAACGCGAAACTAATCGATAGCTCTGCGTTTTGACGGATTAGCTCCACGTGAGCAGATAACTAGAATCACAAATTGATTATGATTGAGTTTGGGCTTATCCAAATACCCAAATTAAATCCAATCAGAATTCTAAATCAAGAGATTTAAATCAAAACTAAAATATTTGATTGAAATCCTTGATGAATACACATTCTATTTAGATGGAAACTCTCATATGGGCTCAAGGCTATAAATATCCCTTTGAGGAAGCCCTAGGGATCTTTTTTGGGAGCGAAAAAGAAGTTCAAGTTACGCGTGAGAGATTTGAACGAATCAAGATCAAAGAAGATCAAGAAGAGTCGGCCGTCTTCATCAAAAAAGAAGATCATCGTCGTCAGATCGTCAAAAGGAGCTACTTCGATAGATCCCACCGCTGCGAGAACCCACTATTTTGTAAAAGAGAGCGATAATTATAAATCCTCTTGTTTGTTCTTTTCTTGTTCACTTTCATTGTAATCTAAGTTGTATTCAATGGAAAAAAGCAAAAATTTCGCGACGAACAAACTGGTGACCACGGTGGGAGAAGTCTTATTCACCAGAGGAGAGATCGTGGCGCAATCTAACGTCGAGAGGATCGGATCTGACGTGAACATGCTAGTCATAGAAATCGACCAGCAGAAGTACGCGGAGTATCTATCCTCTGAGTTAGGTAACCTGACTGAAACGCGACGCTATCGTCGCGTGCGCTCCAATACCCAAGGATCGGGTAATCGGAAATCCACCGTTAATCGGAGACCCGTGGAGACCGCGGCCATAGAGCCGTCGTTTGGGCAGGAAGCCCTAGCAGAGGATGGCCTCTTTACTGCCAAAGAAAGCTTGGGGGCTGGATTGACCAGAACCCAATTCCGAAACAAAAATCGAAGAGCTAGGCGAAAGGACCTCAAAACCCACGTTGAACGCGAGGCTAACTTCACAGCACAATGCGAGGCTAAAGTCCCTTGCAAATTGGCTCGCGTTAATCGTAAGACCAGCCAATATAGCGATAAACGCGAAGCTATAACTTGCGTTAATCGCAAGGACAAGCCAGCGCGTAATGCTCCACGCGAGGCTATGCTATCTGGACTTAGAATCAAAGACATTCGCATTAATCGCGAGGATAAAATTTCTTTAGAGCCAGCGTGTGATTCTCCACACGAGGTTACTACTGAGCTTAGCGATAAACACGAAGCCAGTAAGACTTGCGTTAATTGCAAGATTTCTGACACTCGCGTTAATCGCGAGGATAAAATTTTCTTAGAGCCAGCGTGTGATTCTCCACGCAAGGCTAATACTGAGCTTAGCGATAAACGCGAAGCTAGTAAGACTTGTGTTAATCACAAGATTTCTGACACTCGCGTTAATCGCGAGGATAAAAATTCCTTAGAGCCAGCGTGTGAAAATTCTCCACGCGAGGCTAATACTGAGCTTAGCGATAAACGCGAAGCTAGTAATACTTGCGTTAATCGCAAAAATCACGCTAAACGCGAAGTTATGACTTGCGTTAATCGCAAGAATAAGCCAGCGTGCAAGAATTTTCTTCCACGCGAGGCTAATATTTCAGAAGTTAAACTTCTGCATAAACGCCAAATCAATTTAAAATGCGAGGCTAGCGTATCAAAATGCGAAGCTAATTTTCAGCTCCGCGTATCAAAATGCGAAGCTACTTCTTAGCTCCATGTATCAAAACACGAGGCTACTGCTCAGCTCCGCGTAAATCAACATGAATACAAAATCAGGGTTGATTATTGCACTGTTGGACCAGAACTTGACACCAATGGTTCCAAGAAGCTCCAGTGGGCCCCTGGACCCTCTCAATGAATGAGTGAGCCCCACGACTCCACATCTAAAGCCACTGATCTCAGAGAATATCTAGCCAAGAAAAGAAGTATAAATCAAATTCAATCTGAACCTACGTGTTATTGCAAGCAGCTTATGACAACAGTATCTGCTGTAGTGGATAGTTATTGCTGCAGCAAGAACAGGGTGTTGGTGTTCAATCGATTAATTGGGCCGGACAAAAACCCTGCTAAAAAGACAAGACTGCTCCCCGAGAAAAAGAATGGAGAATTGTAACTTCTAACATGGTCGAAAAGGGGAAGAAAATCATAGAAAGGAATGATGATTCAGAATCAAGTGATGAAAAACCTCATCATTTTACTCGACTTAAGTCAGGTGCTATCCCGGCTAGACATATAAGAAACTTGTAAAGGGATCTTATGACGACGACAGCGACAACTCGGCCATAACTTCTCCTCGTTCTTCGGCGTCATCTAAATTGTAAAAATCAGCATCACATATGATGGATAGATCTGACGATATCGATCAAAGATTTGAGGCCCAAGAACAAATGATCCGAGAGCAGCAAAAAATGATCGAAGATCTTAAAATGATGCTCTCGAAGGTGGTCGAAAATACTCAAAAAATTGTCGAAGATAAAGCCAAGACTTCTAAGAAAGAAAAAAAGTTCCGTTCAAAACAAATGAAGAGGATAAGGAAGAAAAGGCTTACTCGACACATGAGGACGAGGATAGGTACTCTTTTCATGACCTTCATGAAGAAAAACTCGAGAAGTTACAAAGTCAACTGGAGGTGTTGATGCATAAGAAGGAGTTGAAGGAATAAGGGGTTTCAAGACCATATCCGCCTGAATGGGATTTGGTACCGTACCCTGAAAAGTGTAAATTGCTCAAGTTGGAGCCATACGACGGGAAAGGATCTCCCAGTCAACATATCTACTACTTCTTATTCCAAGTAGGGCATTTGATGGGCAATGATCCAGAATGACCAAGGTATTTGCAAGTATCTTGCGAGGGCCTGCTTTCACATGGTTTATGCAGCTGCCCCCGGGTACTATTAATACCTGGTTTGACGTTGAGAAATAATTTCTTGCATGTTTCTTCGAGGATGATATTGAAATATCGATTCATTCCCTCTTTGCAACAAAGCAAGGAGAACAAGAAACGGTAAAAGACTTTATAGAAAGGTTCCGGGAGAAGTCCGTGCATTGCAAACACGGAATGGTTCAGGAAACTCTAGTGGAAACATGCCGGCATAATCTCAAGACCAATGTGCTCCTGAAAATGCGAGCCGTAGAATCCAAGACTTGGAAGGATTTGCTCAAATAAGGAAAGCAAGCCGAAGACTTGATTCGCCGAATCGAAGAATCTCGTGGAGCCAGGAATCTTGGAAACAATAGACCGCACACACAGAACAACAACAAGAACAAGGGAAAAGCGGCAATGGCGTCAGATGCCGCTCCACAAAAAATAAATCCTCCAAATCCAAAGCCCCAAAATCAAAAGGGCACGAGACAAAATAGGCCCCAACAAGAAAGGACCTATACTTTTAAGGCGGAACAGATGCCTACACTCTTCCATTTACTCCTTAGGAAGGGAATGTTGAAACTTCCGGAAAATAGGAAATCGGAGGACGCTGGTAAAACCAACGAGCCTAACTATTGTCTCTATCACAGGAATATTGGACACCCTACCAGGGACTGTTACCCTCTGAAAAATAGGATCAAGCATTGATAGAAGCTGGAGTCTTGACGCTAAAAGAGGAACAAAAGAAGGTCACTGCCAATATGGCAACTCTAGTAGTAGGATCTCATGAGTTCCCTGCAGGGGTGACCCCAATACCAGAGCGAAAACTGGTTATGAAAAATCATGACCCGCATAAAAAAGTACAGAAAGGACTTGTCCCTGTAGCTACGCAAAGAGGGGAAGTCATGTGGGTCCACCCTGATCTATTACAGGATGAATAATGGACTACCTCAAATAGACAGAGGAGAAAGCGGACTAGTAATACTATTTCCGCAAAAATAAAGGAAGAAAATATAATCTCAGGAGCCTTCACAGATTCTGAAGAGGAGCCTGAAGCTATGGCCACTAATCAAAATGGGGCGGGCCCTTCTGGCACTCGATCCGGTAAACCGTACCTCAAAGACTACACCAGGGTAGACCCGAAAAACATATACGGGGAACTTGCAAAGCCTGTGAAACAAAAGGGGCTTCGTTTCCAGAAAATTTTGCAAGAGATGAAGAAGCCAAAGAGGCTGCATTTAAATTTGATATAATAGCCCAG
The DNA here is from genome assembly GCA_036321105.1 of Dracaena cambodiana. NCBI lineage: Eukaryota > Viridiplantae > Streptophyta > Magnoliopsida > Asparagales > Asparagaceae > Dracaena > Dracaena cambodiana. Next base: position 20,643,417 of record JAYEPQ010000011.1, on the reverse strand, counting down.
CTGGCAAACATTCCAGCCTGAGTCACGCTTTATGAGTTGTTGCGATTGTCAAGATCAACTCGTGAAGCGTTAAGAGAGGCTTTGGTAGACTCTGAATCTTTCTTAGCTCAGATTGTCGAGCCAGCCGATGAAGAACAGGACTCTTGCCCCGCTGTCATCAAGTGAGGAGGCGGGTCCCACATATTAGTTTCTCTCCAGAGGATATGCAGGTGAGGAATATAAAGCATAATAGGCCTTTATATTTCACCGGATATGTCGGATCCACAAAGGTGGACCGTATTCAAATCGATCCGGGCTCTGCATTAAGCGTCATTCCCAGTAGACTGATGCAGCTATTGGGGATTTCTCCCCATCGTCTAACACCGACAAGTACTATGATATACAGATTTAATGCTAATAATAGCTATACCCTCGGGAAGATTCGACTTCGATGTCAAATCAAAGTTCTAAGAATGGAGGTTACATGCTATGTTATAGACACAGACACGTCTTATAACATTTTGCTGGGGCGACCATGGATACATGCCTATATGATAGTCCCATCGACTCTCCACTAATGCATGAAGTATTGCGATGAACAAGGAGAAGTCCAGACATTAGTTGCAGATAGGCAGCCATTCAAAGAACTAGAAAACTACTTCACGGATGCTATGCTCTACAAGCTGGCCCATGAAGTCTCCAATAATAACTGCAAAAGGCCTCAAGAACCCGACGAAAATGGTAACGAGGCGGATACTGAGTACGAATCTCTCGAAGAGGATGATGGGGGTGACTATGAGGTAAACCCTCACATAGATTTTAAAGTGAATCTAGATAATAATGTAGCCAATGTAGTAGGGGATGAGTGGGTTATTAATAAAAATATAAAATTAGTCTACGAGCCTACTGTAGCTACAAAATCTGAGCCTTCTTGTACTTCCACCAAAGCGGATGGCCTGTCCGAACTTGAAGTTGTAGCGGCATACCATTTGCCACTCAGGTCATCCCTCCTCTCTCAATTGAAAATAACTAAGGGACGAGATCACTTCTTTGAAGTACCTCCGCGACATGTATCGCAAAAACCAATAGTCTTCGGTAAAGTGATCACGTCGCCTAACCAAAGACAAAGTAGTGAAAGTGATGAACAAATATCACCTCAATTTCACTTATATGAACAAAAATCCGGGCAAATGATGGAAAAGATGGGTTATAATTTTACCCAAAAACCAGGATTGAATTTTGGAAAAGGACGACGAAATCTCATACCCTTGTTTAGACCGAGAGGGAAAAGCCCAGATTATTATTAGAAAACTAGAAGGGGTTAGGATATATGTCCACTCCTCCCTCTCCGTCCTATAGATACAGAGAGAGCTCTTCAGCCGATGAAAATTTATATCCGCTTGACCATGATTCAGATCTAAGTACTGGCACCTGGTTTCAATCTTTAACAGCAAATATGGTTTCAGCCACACCAAAAAGCGACGAGGAACCGATCGACGTTCAAGATGACTCCTGGGCTAAACACATGGATACTTTTTGGGATGTCTGCTTTGAACAGCGTGACCCGCCTACAGAAGATAGGCTAGTACAAGTTAACATGGGGACGGAAGAGAATCCAAAATCCATTTTCATAAGCGACACACTAACTCTCTTAGAAAAGGAGGAACTTATATCTCTTATCAAGGAGTATATAGACGTGTTCGTATGGAGTTATCAAGACGTGCCCGGTCTTGATCCTCAGATTGCCACGCACCGCTTAAATATTAAAGAAGATGCCAAACCAGTCAAACAACAGCAAAGGCGATTTCGACCGGAATTGATGGAGGCAATAGTCGCTGAGGTTAATATGCTCATAAAATCGGGATTTATTCGTGAAGAGAAACATCCTGATTGGGTGGCTAATATAGTGCCGGTTCGTAAGAAGAATGGCAAGATCCAGATATGCATCGATTTTCGAGATCTAAGTGCTGCATGCCCTAAGGATGAATTCCCACTCCCGATTACCGATGTAATGATTGATAACACCTGTGGTTATGAAATGATATCCTTTATGGATGGCTTCTCAGGCTATAATCAGATAAAGATGCACCCGGACGATGAAAAATACACAGCTTTCAGAATGCCGCTGGGGGTGTACTGTTATACAGTAATGCGTTTTGGACTGAAAAACGCTGGTGCCACCTACCAACGTGCAATGAGCATAATATTCAAAGAACATCTGCGCAAAAACGTCGATGATTTGGCAGTTAAGAGTAAAAACAAAGAAGATCATCTTCAGGATCTAAAAACAGTCTTTAATCTTATGCGAAGACATCACTTGAAGATGAACCCTGCCAAGTCCTTCATGGGGGTGTCCAGCAGAAATTCCTTGGGTTCATAATTACCTCGGAAGGAATTTTCCTTGATCCTGAAAATGTAAAAGTGATCAACGAGATGCCACCTCCCCGCAATCTTAAAGAATTAAGGGGGTTACAAGAAAAACTGCCTATATCCGACGCTTTATCTCCAACCTATCAGGACGATGCCAGCCGTTTTCCAGACTCATGAAAAGGGGGTTTCCTTTGTATGGGATGAGGCATGTCAACAGGCATTTGACGATATTAAAGAAACCTTACCAAACCTCCTGTCCTCATGGCACCTGTCCCTGGACAACCATTTCTCATATATATAAGGGCCATGGATAATGCGTTAGGAGCATTACTTGCTCGGTATAATGAGCACAGCCATGAACATGCTCTTTATTACTTAAGCCGGACAATGATCGGAGTTGAACATCGGTATACTCCAATTGAAAAAGAATGTTTAGCCCTAGTGTTCGCCATTCAGAAGATGCGACACTATCTTTCAGGGCAAACAATTCATGTCATTTCACGGGTTAATCCTTTGAAAATCCTAATGACCAAATCAGGGTTTTTAAACGGCCGATTGGCGAAATGGACGTTATTGCTATCGCCATATGATATACATTTCGTTCCTCAAAAAGCTATGAAGGGACAAGCAATCGCCGATTTCCTAGCGGACCATCCAATTTGGTCCAACCCTAAACAGACGTCAGAGGTTAACACAATCAGTAAAGAACAATCATGGCAGATATTCATTGATGTTGCTGCCAGACGGTCTGTTGCCGGAGTGGGGGTTGTATTGATCTCCCCACATAAACACATACTGCCTAATGGTTACTCATTAACAGAGTCATATACAAACAATGTGGCGGATATACAACGCACTCATTATTGGCTTAAAAATGGCTCTGCAGCTGGGGATGAACTATCTAGAGGCATATGGAGACTCTAAGCTCATCGCAAACCAGATGACGGATGAGTATGAAGTCAGACATGAAGCCTTCATCCCTTACCATCAACTAGCCATTAAGCTAGCAGGATATTTTGATCAATTTTATATCTATCACATATCTCGGAACGAGAACGTCTATGCGGATGCCCTTGCTGCACTAGCTGCAACATTGGCAATCCCGCCGGGTGTAGCTAAAAGTATCACTATTGGCAGCAGAGAACTTCTCCATCCGGATACTGTCTTCCAAACCAAGAAAGTGTGCCAGACAAGCTTAACTCTGAAATCCCGTGATTGGCGATTTCTGTTTGTAGATTATGCCTTATATGGGATACTGCCAGAGGATCCAAAAGAAGCCACCTCGATAAAGAGGAAGACCCAAGGATTTTACTATGATCATACGCTTCAAACTTTATACAGAAAGTCAAGTGATGGTCTCCTGCTACGCTGCATATCGAAAGTAGAAGCCGATGAAGTGCTGAGAGAAACGCATGATGGAGTGTGTGGAGCTCATCAGCCCGGTCCAAAATTCAGGGACCGTATAAGAAGGATAGGATACTACTGGCCGAAGATGATTGTCGATGCAATGGCATACGCTAAACGATGTCATGCATGTCAGGTACATGCTAATTTTATTCATCAACCCCCAGAATACTTGCACAGTACCATTGCTAGCTGGCCATTTGAAGCATGGGGAATGGATATTGTGGGGCCAATAACTCCCCCATCATCCAGGGGACATTGGTTTATCCTCGCAATAACCGGTTATTTTTCAAGATGGGCCGAAGCCGTACGCATTAAAGAGGTAAAGACAGCAGATGTTAACAAATTTATTAAACATCACGTTATTTACTATTTTCACGTCCCCCGAAGAGTCATCCATGACAACGAACCACAATTCATCAGTCAGGGGTTCTCAAGATTCTGTGATAAGTTCAGGATCAAAGATGTTGCTTTAACGCCATATAACCCTGCGGCAAATGGATTGGCCGAAGCTTTCAACAAGACAATTATTAAACTCCTTCGGAAGTTCGTCTCCTCCAACAAATGAGACTGGGATGAAAAACTATGAGAGTGTTTATGGGCTTATCGCACCACCGTTCGCACCCCAACAAAAGCTACCCCGTTCTCCTTGGTCTATGGAAGGGAGTTCGTTCTGCCTCTTGAAGTCCAGATACCATCATTAAGAGTGGCCCTAGCAACTAAGATGACGATAGAAGAACGCCATCAACAAAGATTGCGAGAACTAGAAGCGTTGGATGAAAAACGTCTCCGGGCTCAACAACAAATTGAGTTGTATCAAGCCTGAGTCTCGCAAACGTTCAATAAGAGCGTTAAACCAAAGACCTTTAAATAAGGATACTTGGTTCTGACTATTAAAAGGCCAATGATTCTAACCCACAAGACTAAGGGTAAATTTAAACCCAAGTGGGAAGGACCGTTCATCGTGGAGATGGTATACTCTAGTGGAGCTTATCGCTTAATGAACCAGAATGGCGATAGAATGATGATGCTGATCAACAACAAATTTTTGAAAAAATACTATGTGTAAAAAAAAAATCATTTACTATCACATCTGGTTCATATCCCTAGAAGTATAACCATCCACTTGTTCAAGTTACGCAAATGAGCACTTGGACTTCTTTATCAAAATAAGGAATGTGCAATTAGGCGCCTCTGTCTAAGTTAATGATCCTGATCAGATCATCCTGGTGTAAGTAGTTAAACGCTTTCACCAAACTATCAATTAGCTCTATTAAAAGGGCTTTACCGAGGTCAATAATTGTAACCTGGTTGGGTTTAACGATCTAAGTTACGCAGATGAGCCTTGGATTGTTTAAACAAATTTTATAACAATTTATTTGTTGTGCAAGGAAAATTTGTAGCCAACAGATAAAAGAATCAAAAGAATTATTTTTATTCATAAATCCAAAAAAATAAAGTTACAAAAGAATGAAATGAATAAAAGAATTCAAATAATTGTTGAGTTCTTCTTATTACAAAGAATAAAGAATAAATAAATTAAAGGGAGTTATGGCTGTCCCAAAAGCCTCAACTTATTCGTCGTCTCATTAATAACTCGATGACGAGTCTCCTTCACGGAGTGTTGAGCTTGCCGGCACAAATCATCGTCATTTATTGCGAGTTGCTGGGTCAACCGCTGACGAGACTCTTCAATAGCGCGGCTCCTTATTATGCCCTCCTGCTCGAGCTGTCCTTGTTGAAGGACCAGCTCTTCCCGTCTCCTGACGGGCTCCCCTAGCCGAGACTCGCTGGCTTCTAAAATAGCCTGAGCCTTAGCGATAGTCTCCTGGGCTCTTAGAATAGCCACCTGGCTCCCCTCGATCTCGTAGTCCACTCTGTAGGTTGCTCACCATGGCGGGGAGAAGCCCGAAGGGTCGGCCATATGCAAGTAGAACTGCTGGATACACCACGTTCATTGCAATTGCCTCTTTTGGCAGTGACGGCACAATGCATCTTTTTAACCATAGCATCAGAAACCAAGCAATACGGCCTCTATTGGATACTGGGAACTGAGCCTGGTAGTGAAAGCTTTTGAAGACGGTGCCAGGGTTGAATTCACCTTCATTTGATTCGGCGGTATAGAATATGGCACGTGTCTTGGCAATACGACGATCAATCTCCTTGACATCAACAGGAGTGTGGCCGTGAACACTTGCTGAACTCTCTTTAGAGTTCAGGTTTGCAAAAAGGTAATCGGCCCACTTTTTGTGACTAATACCCTGATTACGCACACCTGCCATGTTGGCGCAGATGCGGTAATGGCACATCATTTTCCAATAAGTGGCGTAGATGCGCTCATCCCTCTCCTTCAACATATTCAGCTCCTCGGTAGTAGGGATGTACTCTTCATAAGGGACTTCGCCCATTGACAACCCGGACACTTCAAACATCTCGTGGAGAGCAAGTCCCAGCTCACCCACTGGTGTAAAGAAAGTGCCAGTCTCGGGGTTGCACATCTCCAGGAGACTGAAAAAGTGGTAGGAGCTCTGGGAAATTCCAAATTGAACATTTTTGATGGCTCTGTATAAGCCAATCTCCCTCAGAACTGGTTCATGAGAATTTATCATGTATTGGACGAGGCGGGCCCACCACAAGTTGCTGGAAGAATGAACCCAGCCAGGCATCCTGAAGTCATTTGCTGGGTATTGGCCTACTTATGCCATGAACTCACTTACGAAAGTTCGTGCGCGAGTTGGAACTTCCCCTACTGGGTGCTCCTTGGTGATTCTACCTGGAAGCAACCCGGTGATGCATCTCGTGGGACCATCTTGGTAAGCCCCATGTGCGCCCAACTTGCCCGTAGGAACGCAGTCATACTCCTGGCTTAGCCCCCACTCCAACTCATAGTGCATGGCTAGCCTTTGAAGATAGACTAGGGGATAGCTACGCTCATACTGGGTAGAAATATTAGCAAGTCGCCAGATTGGTAGAGCCACATGCACTCCACTTCAAAGAGGATCTGCTCTGAGTGCCCCATTATATCTCCAAAGAGAAATGTGGGTTTCTCCAACACTTCTCGGTTGGTGGCCTCGAAGGCCGCATCAGTACCGCAAGGGAGGTACCTGATCACCTTCTCCCTGCGTCCCCTCAAACCTGGCTTGTAAGCCGGGAGATCAGTAGTAAAGCGAAACTGGACCGTCAGATTTGCACCCCAGCAAATCCGAAGTAGTGTCTATGAGGGAGAGCATCCACCAAATACCCCACTGCAAAAGAAGAATCAAGAGTTAGAAAAAGTTTTTACAAATTCAGAAAATCTTCTAAGTATAAAAACGCGGAGCTAAAAATAACTCCGCGCGAAGCTAATAGCCTCACGTTTTTGTATAAACGCGAAGCTAAAAGGGTAACTTCGCGTTGATATGTAAAACGTGAAGCTAATAGCCTCGCGTTTACAAACACGAAGCTAAAGTTCATAGCCTCGTATTGAAACGCGACAGCTAGCCGAAATAGCCCCGCGTTTCCAATGTGAAGATAACGCGATAGTTTCGCGTAGAAGAAGACCAGAGGCATTTCTTCTTCTCCAGGCCGTACGGGCGGAAAACGGCGATCTCGCCGATAAGGAAGTGATTGGTATGTTAAAACCAAGGCAAATCACCCCAAAATCACTCTAAAGGGTCCAAAAGTCAAGATTTTACCTCCGATAGGCGCGACGAAGACTGCATCACCACTGTGACTGCTGCCTCGGCCGCTGCTAGCGTCGACCGCCGATGGAGAAGTGGTGCGTGATGAGGAAGTCTTCTTGGGTGCCATGGGTCTTGAAGAAATCGACGAAAACTTGGAAAAAACGATGAAAAATCGCTCGGGTTGCAAAGATCGCCGGTCGCCTGAGCTCTGAGTTCTTGAGTTCTTCAAATGAGGTGAGGAAGAAGAAGAGAAGACTCTATTTAAATGAAGAAAACCGCCCCTTGGTATTTGATGCGAGAATCGGAGCAATTCCTGAGCAGTTACTTACTGAAACGCGAGGCTATTGGCCCTGTGCAAATGAACAAAATGCGAAGATAACTTAGTATTTTAACTCCGCGTTCCAGTTTGAAAGTCTAAAGTATTTCAAAATTTGCTAAATTCTAAGCCATTTTGAAAACTTTGGAGGGAGTTCTGTTGGCAGTGGAAATTTCTAAATAAACGAGATTTTCCTCAACAGGACGCGGAGCTAATTTTGTAGCTCCGCGTTTGGCTATTCTTAGCCCCGCGTTTAACAAAACGCGAAACTAATCGATAGCTCTGCGTTTTGACGCGATTAGCTCCGCGTGAGCAGATAACTAGAATCACAAATTGATTATGATTGAGATTTGGGCTTATCCAAATACCCAAATTGAGTCCAATCAGAACTCTAAATCAAGAGATTTAAATCAAAACTAAGATATTTGAATGAAATCCTTGATGAATACAAATTCTATTTAGATGGAAACTCTCATATTGGCTCAAGGCTATAAATACCCCTTTGAGAAAGCCCTAGGGATCTTTTTTGGGCGCGAAAAAGAAGTTCAAGTTACACGTGAGAGCCTTGAACGAATCAAGATCAGAGAAGATCAAGAAGAGTCGGCCGTCTTCATCAAGAAAGAAAATCATCATCGTCAGATCGTCAAAAGGAGCTACTTCGATAGATCTCACCGCTGCGAGAACCCACTATTTTGTAAAAGAGAGCGATAATTATAAATCCTCTCGTTTGTTCTTTTCTTGTTCACTTTCATTATAATCTAAGTTGTATTCAATGGAAAAAAGCAAAAAATTTTGCGACGAACACAATCTCACCTCGATATTTGGGTTTCTAATCAGGATCCTCCATTTTGAAGAGGATTTTCTTTTTAAAAGCGACCCTATTCATCTTCCTCCGCTATCTGAACTTTTCTTCTCCTTCTCCAAAGAACCCAAGAATTTTCAGCTCTTCTTCTTTGAATTTTCGCTAAGTTTTCTCCCTTCATGTCTTCCAGGCACTCTACTCCAAGTATCAGTAGTGGTTCATCGGCACCAGAACTTTTGGCAACGGCTTTTCCATCGTTAATCGAAGGTGAGTGTGGCGGTCGGTGATCATCACTATCGATGGACTAACTTTTTGAAGTTAAGATCTTTGGACTTCCTTACTATGTGAGGCTAAATTAGCCTCGCGTGTAGTCCTTCCAATATTTGGAAATGGCTACTCTGCATGAGGCTTGTTAGCCTCGCGTGGAAATTGCTGTCTTTATTTGTTATTTTCTAGCCTCACATTTTCCATGCCTTAATCAAAGCAATCCCTTATTAGTTTTGCTCTTGAGCTTTTATTTCAACACACGAAGCTAATCCCCTTCAATTCATTTTTATTTCTCACGCAAGGCTATTTTAGCCTTACATAGTCTTACTTCCCACGTGAGGCTATTTTAGCCTCGCGCGTTTTATGCCATAGGCATATTTTTCCATTTCTTCTTTTCTTTGTTTCTTAGTGAATTCTTCTGACTTTCACTTTCTTGTTTTTTAGCAGTTAATTATTCCAGTGATGCACTTTCCAAGTGCAACTACTTCAGGTATCGAGGAGGACCAGATGGTAGTGTACAATTCCGTTTTAGGGAGCCTATACCAACTTTCAACCCCGGTAGCTAGAGAGATCGTGCTGAGAAGCTTTTCCAAGGCAACTCGGCAATACTTAGGGAGATAATCACCGATGCCCCTCTAGAAAGATCAGGTTGTCGTATGCTAGAGAAGTCTACATTTTTGTTTGAGGATCGGGTGACAAGTTCTGATGAAGCATTATATGTTGATGAGCACAAATGGCTTCGGGAGATAGATACTGTTAGAAAGCTTCTCCCTGATATGATGAGGAGTTACCCACTATCATATCCTCAAAAACTTTTCATTCCTTGTCACATGAATTGGAACATGATAAGGGGTTAGGATGGAGTAGCGGTAGGCAACTTCGGTACAATGAATGCTTATCAAGATGGTCCCAGCAGGTTCACACCGGGTTGCTTCCAGGGTGATTCAATAAGAATTACCCCATTGGTGAGATTCTCTGCAGAGCTAACACTATCCTAAATAAGTTTCTTCCTACCAAAGGACAATACTCAGCTCAGAATTACCTTGGGTTGGATCCATTCAACGGAGAACACGTGGCGGAGCAGAATGGTGGACTTCATGTTAAGCTCTTTTGATGATATTTTGCAAGATCTCGTGCTTTATGGAGCAATTAGGAACGTCCAGTTTGGTCTTTCGCACATCACTTACCATTTATTCAGTATCCTTGAAATGTATAGTCCATCTTCAAGGCACTTTCTTCACTCCCGTTGGAGAGTTAGGATTTGCTCTTCACGAAATGTTTGAGGTTTCATTATTGTTGATGGGAGAATTACCATATGAAGAGTATGTGCCAACCGTTGAAGAATTGAATCAGTTAAAGGAGAAGTATGGCTCCATATAAGAGACTTATTGGGAGATGATATGTGTAATATCCCAAATTTTCATACTACTCACATTTCTCTTTTGAGCCTGATCATGTCGAATAAGAATAGTAAAATAACATTCTCAAGTTTATTAAATAATAATTTATTGAATAAATTAAGGATTTCTTTCTATACACCTCCAAATTTAACTAAATTTCTAAGGGCATACTCTTAAATTAAATTGGTGATGTGTTGTCAAAAGGAGAGTGAGAGTGACACTCTAGTTGGGCACATGTCATTACATGAAATAGCCTGGGGAGAAGGCTATAGGACAAAGTTACCAAATTACCCCTAGGCATATATAACCTCATTCTTTCAAAGAGAATTTTCGCAAAAGAGCAAAACAAATCACTCCTCACTCTAAACCCTTGGTTCTTCTGGTTTTCGGGAAAAAGAAAAGAGATTTGCTAAATCAAAGAAGATTAAATGGAATTTGAGGCAAGTAATACTTTTATTTCTTTGTTCTTTCTTGGGATTTTCATTTGATTTGTATTGTATGCACATAATTCCTTTTATGAATAATTTTTGATCATTTAGGATCTACTAAAATTCGGACATGCTAGGCTAGGATTTTGAGAATTGTTAATCGATATTGATAATTGAAGATTATGGTGTTCATGTGTTGAAATCATATAGTTCATAAATTTGATTCATAAGAGTTGTATAATATCAATGTTCAAAGTGTTAGCTAAATTCTAAAATTGAAAGGGGAAAAATCTTACATAGAGTGAAATGCGGACCCTTGAAGGTTGCGTTTGACCTTAGTAGAATCAAGAGATCAAGTATCTCTTCGGGTACAATGAAATGTGGACCTCTAAAGACTGCGTTTTGGTCCTATAATAACAAGAGGTTGAATATCTCTCACAATAAAGAAAAATGCAAATTTTAGAAGCCTTGGAATTGGATGAAGGCGGCAATTTGTTAAAATAGAACCAAGAAATTGGTTATTTTCTTATATACACTAAACGCAGGCCTCAGAAGGTCGTGTTTAAACTAAAAAAAATGTGAATCTTCGTCATTTAGAGAAAATTGCAGATAACCTTTTAGGGTCGCGTTTTGTATTTAAAACCTTGAGAACACAAGGTTACTCTTTTCCATAATTAGGCACAAGTTTGAATAAGCAGAATCATTAGTAAAAAACAAAACAAGGGTCTTGTCCAGAGGAAATCCACACAAACCAAGAAGGTCGCATTTGAGAAATTCGCGGATACCTTATAAGGTCGCATTTTGGAAGAAACGTGGATCTTGCCTTACTTCAAACTTAAGGTCGCGTTTCAGGTAGAATGCAGGTCCAGCCATGTACGATCACGTTAGGGGCCCACGAGACCTTTAAATAAGTAAACCGTGGATCTAGTTATAAGAGTGGCGTCTCTATGAATTCTAAACGCGGATATAGCCTTGTTTCAAAATTTGGGTCATGCTTGAGCCCTGAAGACTTCTAAAACTAAAATTATCATCATCTAATTGAAACGCGGATCAACAATCAGAAGGAAATCCTCGTTTTTCTTCTAAGCTCATGATTAGAGCTTAATATAACTAAACGCAAGACCTAGAGGGTTGCGTTTTCATTCTAGAAACTTGAAAGATGGTCATTACCCTTGTTAACACCCAAATGCGGGTCTGAACATACTACGCAAGCTGATACCAGTAAAAAATGTGAATATGATGCCATGTCAGCTGCATGAAGTATAGACGCGAATCTCAGCTTGTTTGATTTCTGTTGTTTAGTTTCTATATGGTATTATACTCAAATTGAAGAGGCTAATGTTTGGCAAGTCATGTTTTTTCTTAATAATATTTATTTCATGATAACATGACAAGTAAATATCAATAATGATGCATGAAGACATGATTATTTAAGGAAATATGATGACAAGTTTCTTATATTTTGATTATATGAAATAAAGTATCCTCATGATACGTGTATACATAATCCTAAATCTTGATTACTGAATTCTTATTTTTTGTAAAAAGAAATGTACACAGTCTGACTTGACAAGCCATGTGTTTTTATTGGTTTATGAATATCATGTATCACTAACATGGGGATTAGAGAAAACTACATGATTGATAAGAACCGTATTGTATAAAGATCTTATTAGCTAACTCCTTGATTAAGGTGTTGAGAACTTTTACTACAACAACACTGTGTAGTACTGAGCTACAGTTTGATACAAGAGTCACCACATGGGTGATATTTGTCACTGATTCACAGTATGGGGCTTGACTTACAGCACCTAGCGGTGCATCATAATTTAGTGCCATGGGTTTGGGCTGGGTCCCAGGTATGCTTGGGCACTTGTATAATACAGAGAACTGTGTACCATCTTATCCATCATTAAGTTTTAATAACAATACTAACATGACCTAGACATGTTACAATTTACATGATTTCTTGTAAATGATTTATATAGTACTTGTTACCTGTTATTCATTATGTAGGAAAGCTGACTGACACTTATACACTTTATTTGCATACTCTTTATCATTCAGTACTATGATAGTACACGTATTTCTTTTCTTATGTTACTTGCTGGGTTTAATCCTCTGGATGTTGAGCCTAGGTTATTGAGGTGAAGAAGGAAAAGTAGCTCCAACTGACGATCCATACTTCACCGAATATACCTAGCTGCGGTAATCAACAAAGTATCTCTTGGACGACTTTTTATATCTTGTTTATATCTTCTTTGCTTGGGCACTGCTTTACTCTTTGTATTTTGATTCTTTTGTATTAATATTCAGAGCAGTGTGTCGTTTTATGTAATCAACTCTTTGTTTGAAATACATTATTTAGATAAATTATTTATCAAATCTGGATATGATAGTAGACGGTTATTTCAAGATCCTGTAACTGTTGGGTGGTCTAGTATTATTTTAAGTAACGCCCTCTATTTTGGGAAGCAGCTGAATATCAGGGGCATTACAGGATGGTATCAGAGTCTAGGTTTAGGTGGAAGATCATATGACTACTGCCATATGAGAACATGTCTGTGATACACTCTTGGTACTTGCGCCTTATTCTTTGATGTCCTACTAATCTAGTATCGTACCTATTCTATTGTTCCCTATTTGTCTGAAATATCTATCTTGAAATTTCATTTTAATGATTCCCTTTGGTCCGCACAAAATAATGTCAACCCAATCTTCTGCTAGCGCAAGTCCAAGTCCAACAAATGAAGCATCTGAGCTTAGGAATTTAGTACAAAGAGTAGCACAGATGCAACAGATCATGACGATGCTATTAGAATGAGTGTTGCAGTCCAAAGAATTGGAATAGTGTTGGATTTTCGAAGACTGCAGCCGTCAGTATTTTCTGGGATGGAAGGGCTACTAAAAGCTGAATAATGTATTGTAGACATGGAGAATTTTTTGAAAGTGGCAAGAATGCTCAAGGAAAATCGAGTAGTAGTAGTATGTATTTAGTTGACTAATGTAGCTAGAATGTGGTGGCTTGCCGAAGAGTAAGGTGCCATGAACCCCTAACCGGGGAAAGGTTTGTGGAGATATTTCTGGCCAAATTTTTCCATGCATCAGTAAAATGAGAAATGAGAAGGAAATTTCTGGAGTTGCAATAAGGAGATCGAACTGTAGACGCCTATGTTGCAGAATTCATGAGAATCAATCATTTTGCCCCAACCCTGATAGTTGACGAGGAGAAAATGACACACTTGTTCTAGCAAGGACTGAGCCATCACTGAAAGAACACTTAGCAGGTCATAATTGCAAGGCTTACTCAGAAGTGTTTGAAGTGGCATGTCGATTAGAGCAAATATTCAAGGAAAATAGACCGGTGGCATTTAAAAGGTCGTTTGGACAAAGATCAAGCCCATCAGCCAGAAGATTTGATGGTCTTTTAGCAAAGAAACAGACAATGCTGAATTGAAATTCAGTAATCTATAAATATTTTTCAAAACCAAGACATACTCTGAAAGAGTGTAGAAGGGCCCAAAAGTTGTGTCTAGTATGCGCATCCACAGGAATGAGTGATTGTCCAAATATTCAACAATCGGCGGTATCCAAGGTCCCATTCCAGCCAACAGTCAGGTCAGCAACAATATCAACCCAGAGAATTTCAGGACCGGACCAGAAAAGGCGTTTGGAAACTCAACAACAAGCATATGCTAGAGCTCAAGGAGGAACATGATGGAGGCAAGTGCAGGTTAGATTAATGAATGCTAAGGAAGTTTGGATTTCTAGAGGAGTTGTAGCAGACATGATTCTATTTGGCAATATACCGGCAATTATTTTATTCGATTCCAGAGTTTCATACTATTTTATCTCTAGCATATTTGTTTCCTGCAATTCCATTGATTTTGCAATCTTACTTGCTGGGTGAGATATTAAGATTGGCAATGATAGTATCATGACTAATAAGGAGTGTCGACTATGTTCTTTAGTGATTAGTAGTAAAGAATTTTATGCCAACTTATTAGTTATTAGAGGAGGAGAATATGATGTTATCTTAAATATGGATTGATTGAGCACCTTCCATATAGTGATAGATTGTAGGGAAAATAGAGTAATATTTTAAATTTTCGGCGATCCAAAGTTTGAATTTACTGGTGAAAGTCAATCCCTAAAATCAGCTGAATATAAAGTATTCCCAAAGGAAGGTGTTTTGGAAGTCATGGAAGTGGGAGATGGAATGATCACAGTAGTATCCTAATTCTTAGATATATTTTCTGAAGAGATTACCAGTAGTAAGGACAGTAGAATTCACTATTGATATTATCCCTGGAGCTGAAGCAGTTTGTAAGCTACGTTATCGAATGAGAATCACAGAACTAGAAGAAATCAAGAGACAAGTGGATGAGTTATTGAAATTGGCTTTTGTGAGACCTAGTGTTTCACCTTGGGGAGCTATGGTATTATTGGCAGGAAAGAAAGATGGGAGTAAAAAAATTATATATGGACTATAGGGATTTGAATGCGGTAATAATCAAGAATAAATATTCATTACCTAGAATAACTTATCTGTTTGATCAACAGAGAGGAGCAAACATATTCTCAAGGATAGGTCTTCGTTCAGAATTCCATCAAGTAAGAGTCCAAATAGAGGATATTCTATAAATTGCATTTAGAACCAGACATGATTATTATGAATATTTGGTGATGCTATTTGGGGTAATTAATGCTCCAGCGGTGTTTATTAATTTGATGAGTCATGCTTTTGCTTAGTATTTAGACAAATTTGTGGTGGTATTTATTGATGATATATTGATCTACTCTATGAATAGAGAAGAGCATATTAAACATTTGAGGATAGTTTTACAAACTCTAAGGGAACAAAAGTTATATGGAAAACTGAGCAAATATAAATTTTGGTTGAATAAAATTGCTTTCTTGGGCCATATAATTTCTAGAGATGGTGTACAACTGATCCAAAGAAGATAGAGGCTGTGATGGATTGGCCTGTATCAAAATCAGTGTCAGAAGTTCGAGGTTTTCTGGGCTTAACTGGATATTACAAGCGATTTGTGTAAGATTTTGCAAAAATCGCATCTTCTCTGACTAAATTGACTAGGAAAGGAGTGAAATATATCTAGACAAAGGAATATAATAAGGCATTTGAAGAACTAAAAATGGAGATTGACAACAGTATCAGTGCTAGCAATTCCAGACAACTCTAGAGGAATGAGAGTCTATAGTGATGCTTAAAGATAGGGTTGGGATGTGTATTGACACAGAACGGAAGAGTGATTGAGTTTGCATCAAGACAATTGAGACCTCATGAAAGAAATTATCCGACTTATGACTTGGAACTAGCAGCAGCAATTCATATTTTGAAGATTTAGAGACATTATTTATTAGGACAAAGAGTAGAGGTATACACTGATCACAAAAGTTTAAAATATATTTTCACCCAAAACAAATTGAATATGAGATAGAGATGATGGTTTGAGTTGCTAGCAGATTATGACTTGGAAATTAAATATTATCCAGAAAAGATTAATGTAGCGCCAGATGCTCTAGTAGAAAACCTGAATAGAGAGATTAACTCAACAAAATGAGTTATTAGTAGAAATATAAAGAATGAAATTGGAAGTAATTTTACCAGGAAAGACAATTTAACTTATGGAGATACGATTATAGTCACCATTGATAGAGCAGATCAAACAAGCTCAAGTCGAGGATAAAAACTTCCAGATGCTAAAGAACAAAATAGAAATAGGCAAAATGTCAGAAATGAAGATGTACTCGGATGAAACTATTAGATTCAAGGAATAGTTATGGCTGCCCAAGGGAGAGATTAAGAGATAGAGTTTTAGAAGAGGCTCATAAATCAATATATTTTATTCATCTCGGAGACAATAAATTGTTCAAGTATATGAAAAAGTATTTTTGGTGGCCGGGCATGAAGAAAGAAATTGTAAGATATGTATAGATGTTCTACTTGCCAGTAAGTGAATACTGAACATCAGAGAATGGTTGGATTGCTTCAACTATTAGCAACACCAGAATGGAAGTGAGAACAAATATCAATGGATTTTGTTACAGGTTTATCTAAGGGCGCCAAAGGTAATAATGCAATTTGGATGATTATGAACTGGCTGATCAAGTCAGCTCATTACATTCCATTTAGGATCGGTCAGTCAACATAAATATTAGCAAAAAAGACTTATGTAGGAGGTGGTAAGATTACATAGAGCTTCAGTCCGAATTGTATCAGATAGATATAAAAGATTCAGATTGCAATATTAGAAGAGATTGATGGATAGTCTGAGAATATATTTGGATTTATTTTTAGTTTATTATCCACAAATAAATGGACAATTAGTACAATGCTTAGGTAATGTCTGCTGGATTTGGTGGATCTTGGGAAGATTATTTATATATGGTAGAATTTTCTTACAACAATAGTTATTAAAAGATTATCAAAATGACACCATTTGATACTTTATATGGTTGAAAGTATAGATCTTCATTGTGTTGGAATGAGATTGGAGATTGAAGTATTTTGGGCCAGAGTTAATTACTCAAGCAAGTAAATGTCACTAGGGAACATATGAAAGCCGCCCAAGATAAACAAAAGAAATGGGCAAATTAATGCAGAAAAGCATTGGAAATTGCAATAGGAGATAAAGTGTTTATCAAGATATCACCGATGAAGGGTGTGATCAGATTCGACGAGAAAGGAAAGCTCAGTTCAAGATACATTGGGCCATTTGAGATCACGGAAAGGATTAGGAATCTTGCCTATAAATTATCATTGCCACCTGAGATCGAAACCAATCATGATGTATTTCATGTGTCACAATTGAGGAAGTGCTTGGGTGAAAAAAACAAATAGCAGACTTGTCCGAGGTGCATTTAAGCTCGGATCTAAAGTACGAAAAACAACCTGTAGCAATCGTTGTCCGACGGTTGAAAGTCTTAAAGAACAAAGTAATACCGTTGGTCCTTATTTCGTGAGATGCACGATCACCAAGGGACTCTACTTGGGAGCTTGAGGATGGCATTAGGACAAAGTACCCACACCTATTTTCATGATCATGTATGTCAGCTGAATTTATTTTTATATGACGATACATACTTGTATACACTAACATACTTTTAAATTAGAATTTCGAGAACGAAATTCTTTTGTTAGTTGGGTAGAATATAATTTCCTAAATTTTCTTACTACTCGCATTTCTTTTTTGAGTCTGATCGTGCCGAATAAGGACACTAAAATAACATTATCAAGTTTATTAAATAATAAATTATTGAATAAATTAAGAATTTCTTTTTATACACCTCTACATTTAACTAAGTTTCTAAAGGCACACCCTTAAATTAAGTACGTGGTGTGTTGTAAAAAGAAGAGTGAGAGTGACACTCTAGTTGGGCACGTGCCATTACATGAAAAAGTCTAGGGAGAAGGGTAGAGGACAAAGTTACCAAATTGCCCCTAGGCATTTATAACCTCATTCTCTCAAAGAGAATTTTGGCAAGAGAGCAAAAAAAAATCACTCCTCACTCTAAACTCTTGGTTCTTCTGGTTCACGGGAAAAAGAAAAGAGATTTGCTAAATCAAAGGAGATTAAGGAAATTTGAGACAAGTAACACTTTTATTTCTTTTTTTCTTTCTTGGAATTTTCATTCGATTTGTATTGTGTGCACATAATTCCTTTTATGAATAATTTTGGATCATTTTGGATCTTTTAAAATTTGGATATGTTAGGCTAGGGTTTTGAGAATTGTGAATCGATATTGATAATTGAAAATTATGGTGTTCATGTGTTGAAATCATATAGTTCACAAATTTGATTCATAAGAATTATGTAATATCAATGCTAAAAGTCTTAGCCAATTATGAATTTGAAAGGGGGAAAGCTTATATAAAGTGAAACGGGGACCTTTAAAGGTCACGTTTGACCTTAGTAGAATCAAGAGATTGAGTATCTCTTTAGGTACAACAAAACGTGGACCCCTGAAGGTAACATTTTGGTTGCGTTTGGCCATAATAGAACCAAGAAATTGGTTATCTTCATATATACACTAAGCTTGGGCCTCAGAAGATCACGTTTAAACTAAAAAAAAAAGCGGAACTTCGTCATTTAGAGAAAAGCGTGGATAAAATTTTGAGGTTACGTTTTGTGTTTAAAACCTTAAGATCACAAGGTTACTCTTTTCCATAATTAGATGCGAGTCTAAATAAGCAGAATTATTAGTAAAAAGACAAAACAAGGGTCTCGTCTAGAGAAAATCTGCGTGAATCAAGACGGTCGCGTTTGAGAAATTCGCGGATACCTTATAAGGTTGCGTTTTGGAAGAAACGTGAATCTTACCTTACTTCAAACTTATAGTCGCGTTTTAGGTAGAATGCGGGCCCAGCCATGTAGGATCACATTGGGGGTCCACGAGACCTTTAAATAAGTAAACCGCAGATCTAGTTACAAGAGGGGTGTCTCTACAACAACAACAACAACTAAGCCTTTCGTCCCAAGTATTTGGGGTAGGCTACATGAACCAAAAAAGAATCACGCCGGATCGATCACTTTGATAGTCCTTCTCCATTCATTTCTATCAATTAATATATCCTCATTTAAACCTCTAGAATCCATATCTTTTCGTATCACTTTCATCCATATTATTTTCGGTTTTCCTTTCTTTCTTTCTTTTAACTTGTCCTACATTGATAAACTCCCATCGTCGAACTGGTGCATTTGTAAGCTTATGTTGCACATGACATAACATCGTAATCGGTTTTCTCGCATCTTCTCATCGATAGAAGCTACACCTATGAATTCTAAATGCGGATCTAGCCCTGTTTTAAACTTAGGGTTGCGTTTGAGCCCTGAAGGCTTTTAAAACTAAAATTATCATCATCTAAATGGAAATGTGAATCAACAATCACAAGGAAATCTGCATTTGTCTTCTAAGCTCATGATTAGAGCTAAATATAACTAAACACAATACCGAGAGGGTTACATTTTCATTCTAGAAACTTGAAAGATAGTCATTATCCTTATTAACATCCAAACACGAGTCTGGACATACTACGCAAGCTGCTACCAGCTAAAAATACGAATCTGATGCCACATCAGCTGCATGAATTATAAACACAAATCTCAGCTTGTTTGTTTTCTGTCATTTAGTTTCTACATGGTATTATACTCAAATTGAAGAGGCTAATGTTTGGCAAGTCATGATTTTTCTTAATAATATTTATTTCATGATAACATGAAAGTAAATATTAATAATGATGTATGAAGACATGATCATTCATAGAAACGTGATGACAAGTTTCTTATATCTTGATTATATGAAATAAATTATTCTCATGATACGTGTGTACATGGTCCTAAATCTTGATTCCTGAATTCTTATTTCTTATAAAAGGATATGTATGCAGTCTATCTTAATAAGCCTTGTATTTTCATTGGTTCATGAATATCATATACCACTAACATGGGGATTGGGGGAAACAACATACTAGATAAGAATCGTATTGTATAAGGATTTGAGGATTTTTACTGCAGCAGCACTGTGTGGTATTGAGTCACAGTTTAATATGTGAGTCACCACATGAGTGATGTCCGTCACTGTTTCATTGTATGAGCTTTGACTTGTAGCACTTAGCAGTATGTCATGGTTCAGCACCATAGGTTTGGGCCGGGTTCCGGGTATGCATGGGTACTTGTATAATACGAAAAACTGTGCGTTATCTTATCCATCATTGAGTTCCAATAAAAATGCAATCATGACCTAGACATGTTACAATTTACATGATTTCTTATAAATGATTTATATAGTACTTGTTACCTTATTATTTATTATTTATGCAACCTAAGTGACACTTATACACTTTATTCGCATACTCTTTATCATTTAGTACTATGATAGTACACGTATTTTTTCTTATATTATTTGCTGTATTTAATCACCTGGGTGTTGAGCCCAATTGATGATCCGCACTTCACCGAACATACCTAACACCAATATCTCTTGGACCACTTTGTACATCTTGTTTATACCTTCTTTGCTTGGGCACTGCTTTACTCTTTGTATTTTGATTTTTTTGTGTAAATATTCAGAGCAGTATGCCATTTTATGTAATCAACTCTTTGTATGAAATACATCCTTTAGACATGTTATTTATTAAATCTGGATGTTGCAATAGTTACGGTTATTCTAAAATCCTGTGACTGTTAGATGGTCTAGTATTATTTTAAGTAATGCCTTCCGTTTTGGGAAGCAACTAAAAATCAAGAGCGTTACACTATGTCACTTTAGAATTTGTGCTGAAGTTTCTAGAGTGAGGGGCCAAGGGATCAGACAAAAGAATTGGGCTTTCTACCTTTTTTATAATCTGGTTCAAGCCTGCGTTAAAGTTGTGAGGCATGAAGGTTTGAGCGAGGATGCTATATGGGAGAGAATACCAGATCTCGAGACCACTTGTTGAATCTGTTAAGGAAGGCTTTAAAATTGGCACTCAATTCTAGAGTTTGCAAAACATTGCATTTTTTATGGGGGTCATTGACGACTTTTTGATGCTTTGGCTTAAATGGTGTGTTGTACTCTCAATCCCCAAGGAAGCCATTGCAATTGACGCGGTGTACCCCTGCCATTCTTCTAGATCATGGTCGATCTCTTGGATTTCTTCCTGTGATGGTTTGTAGCCTTCAAAATGGCTTAAGAGAGCTACATGCCTTATTCTCTAAGGTACAAACCATCACCGTCGATGAAGGGGAAGTGACATATAAGACTCCCAATCCTTGAGTGGAACTGCCTAACACTTACTTGATGGCTTGATTTGTACTCCACTGCCCCAACCTGATGACAACTTCATCTCCCTTATGTCGACACTATGAAAATTCTGATTGGATGAGCTATTATGTATTGGCCATTCATCGGTTCCTTCGAAGTTACCAGAATTATCAGATTTATGGCTGCTTTCCTAAATTTTCGGGTGGCAACTATGGCTACAGTTTTCAAGATATTCAAGGCTCAGATGGCTTTACGACAATGTCTTTGGCTATTTGTGGTAGTTAATTAAGATTCGCCCAGGACATCTAGTTTACTGTTAAGAGATAACTTGTTATATGGAGCCATACCTCCTGTGTAGATTTGCTCGTCAGTTTGGCTATTCTCATTTGTATATCAGCAACCCAAATCCGCACCTTGGCTACCAAGGGAATCTTTTTGAGGGAGCTCGAGCTTGGTTCACTTTTGTGCTGGCCGGATCTGTGTCCAGTTCATTCTTCGTCACAAGACTCCCACACTATATCTTTCATTGAGTTTATATACCTGGTTTCATGCTGCTAATACTATCATAGGCTTCCATATTAACCAAGGTTGCCACAAGGAAATCAAGAACTTTTCCTAGAAGAAGAGGAAAGCGATAAGGACTCGAATCAGAGGTATGAATGAATTTCTGAGCCTTAGGGATGACGACAAGGCTGATGATGAAGAGGGAGCCGCGAGAGTAAGAGAAGAGGTAGCCGCTCGAGAGAGAGAAGGAATGGAAGCATGAGAAGTAGAAATTACAGAACGTTGGCTAGGAGTAGAGGCCACAGAAGCCACCACAAGGGATATTGTTTGGCGAGTCACTCATAAAAGACCTTGATCTACTAAGGCTAGCTCTTCCAGAGGCAGCAAGAAAAAGTTACGTCCTGCTTCTGATCCAACGACGGTCATGACCATGGGAGATAGTCAAATTTCTGAAGTGATGGCACATATTCAAGAAGCAGTGGTTCAATCACAAAAGATGATGGCTTAGGTACTAGAGACGACAACTTAAGTACTAGAAGCGACAATTCAAGTGTCGAAAGCCATGATCCCCTTGGAACATAATACGGCTCCACCAACTGCTGCCACTTCCGACATGCCGACACCAATTGGAGAGAGAATTATGCTTACTCCTCAAACGGGTGATGCTCCTCCTTTGTCAACATCTTTGATGCCTTTCACTTTGGTTCCACCCCATAGTCCCACTACTGAATTAGTTTCTCCAGGTAATGGAGTAAATTAATTTCTTTGTCATAGTAATTTCAATTTGCGAACTAACTTCTTCCCTTCTTCCTTGATATCTTAGGGGCCAACTCTTCTAGAGTGTGCTTATTTTTGGTCTGATAGGACTCACTTGATTTAGTAGATTATTCTAGAACCAGTGGTCCGATCGAGAACATTGGTGGCAATAATGCTGATGACGATATTGATGACTATAATGCAGATTATTTCCAACCTGCCACAAGCAAACATAGTCACTTTCGTCCCAAAGATATGAAACTGACATGTCACGAAGGCACAATTACTTCAAGTTCTACCACAACAAGTATTTTTTTAATTCTCGTACTATTTCAATTAAAGTATTAGTCTTACAGAAGCATCGATTGTTAATAATAGGTCTAGCAGCTGTTAGCTTGCCTTCTCCGACACCTGCTACTTCTACTAAAGTGGGTGATTCTTCTGCGATAACGCTTGTTCCTCTACAAGTTGTTCCTATTGCTGCAGTTGTAACTCCTTCTGCAACTGTAAGCACTACTATCAGGGATGCAAATGTCTTGGAGCCAAGAGTAGTGCCCGCAGACTCAAATGTATCCCTTAATTCTCCTTTGAGCTTGCTTTTGCCACAAGGAATATTTTGGAGAAGAGTCAACCTTCAGAGTCAGCACAAGTCAGGATCAGTGTCATTGCTTTAAGTGAATCCACTACATTAACTATCAATCGTTCATCAGTTGCTATTCTTCTGTAGACACTGGCGCCTTATCTGATCAGGCTTCTTCCTCAGTCTCCTGTTGCTCCACCACCCCCAATCGTTCCTTCTACTATTGTCAAGACTATGCCTTCTTTATCGCTGATTCGTCTGGATGACCTTGTGGAAGACTTCTTGCAGCATTTCACTGATGGGTTCTATCAGCTACTCAACCATTGTATCACAATGATCTTGGCTGGGTGAGACTCTTACGATCTAGATCGTTTGATGCTGCTAAATTATATTGAAAATATCAAGAGAATAGGCAGTCCAGATCGAGCTTCTTCTTATAGGGCACATCTCCAAACCCTTGACCAGCACCTCAACACTTTGAACAACTTACGCCGAGCGAATTTATCTGCAATTGTAGACATTGAAGTAGCTCAGGCTTGTGCTGAGTTACATTTATTTAGCAGAAACTGAAGAAAAGGAGGAGGCGTGTGCTCAAGAAATCCTTATGCATAGTGGGAGAGACAATAAGCAAGAGCGAGCTGAACTTGAGATGGAAGCTACTCAGAATAATATCTCTCAGATTCTTGATGCTATTGTTATTGCCCAAGCTACCTCCAGGCCGAAGATTTAATGTTCAGTGAGATCATGAGACGCTGCAAAGCATTAACCTACCAACAAATGCAAATTCAGCAAGAAGTAGCCATATGGAACAAAGTTCTGGAAGAAATTCATGCTCAAGTGAAACAACGTTTGATCATTGACGAGGATGAGCTACTTCCAGGCCACAGCCATTGCCGAGGAAGCCAGCTCAAAGAAATTGAGAGAAGTCGAAGAGAGGTTGAGAGCTCTAGGGGATATTAGAAAGCTCCCTTTGTATCTTTCTTTGCTTCTGAACAAGTTTTGTACTTTATTGCCCTCCTTTCCCTGCACACATAAATAAAGAAATATTTTAGTTTACCTTAGCTTATTGTATTATTTCTAATTCTTCTTGTGTGATATGTGATTTGTGATGATAGAATGGACAAGCGTCAGTGATGA
The DNA here is from genome assembly GCA_036321105.1 of Dracaena cambodiana. Taxonomy (NCBI): domain Eukaryota; kingdom Viridiplantae; phylum Streptophyta; class Magnoliopsida; order Asparagales; family Asparagaceae; genus Dracaena; species Dracaena cambodiana. The sequence goes on along the minus strand of JAYEPQ010000011.1, from coordinate 20,619,045 downwards.
CTTGATGGTTTTGACAAGTGTCAGTGATGGCTTGATGGTTTTGAAGATGACAATAGTGTTACAACTAAAGCAAGCGAGTGATATTTGAGCGAACTAGAAAGAGTAAAGGATTGGTGGATAGAACTAAAGGAGATGAAAACTTGCTAGGGTTGTGGGGACACCTTAGCAAGCTAAGTGTTTTGATTGTGACGACCAGGTCATAGGCAATGGTGTATAGTCACACATGCCTAGATGATCGGGTTGAAATTATGGGGTGACTCATCTGGATGACAGACAGAGCCAGTTGGCAGAGGTGCATAGTCACATATGCCAAGATGATGGAGTTTGGATCATGGGGAGACTCATCTGTCTGACAGACAGAGCCGATTGGTAGAAGCGTATAGTCACACATGTCGAGATGATCGGGTTAGGATAATTGAGTGACTCGTCTAGTTGATAGATAGAGCCGGTTGGCAGAAGTGCATAGTCACACATGCTGAGATGATCAGGTTAGGATCATGGGGTGACTCATTTGGTTAACAGATAGAGTCGGTTGCCAGAGATGCATATTTACACATACCAAGATAATCGGGTTAAGATCATAGGATGACTCGTCTGATTAACAGACAGAACTGGTTAGAAGAGGTGTTGATGTGTTATATTTACTGCAAGTGTACAATATCGGTTGTAACGCTTTACAGGTCGTTCCCATAGAAATCTAGAGTGTTTTGTGATCTTGATAATTCTATTATTCTAATGAGTTAAATATGAGTCTAGATTGATTTCGAGTTATTCTAATTAGTTAAGGATATAAAATCCACTAGTTCACAACTAAATATTATCTATTTTATTTTTTTCCATAAAAATATAATATTTTAGTTTAATTCCTACTTAAAGCAAGTATGGACTATCATGTATCGTGCAAGTATAATCCATCAAAGAAATTACTTTTGAATAGAAATAAACTAAATCATTAGATTAATTTAACAAAACGAATAAAAACTAACAACTCCAAACCCTAACTAAGTATAGACTATCAAAATACATAAATTAAGTATAACCTATCAAATTCTAATCTACGAGTTTTTATATTTTTATTGTTTCATAGAAAAATCCTATCTTTTTTATTTTTATTTTAGAAAGAAAACAAATAGAATAATAAAAGGTTGATCCCTAGTTTCATCTACATCATAGGAGTAAATTAATTAGCTACTCATATTCCTAGTTAACAAGATCCTATTTTTATTTATGAAAGCCATAGAAAATTCTATTTTGATTCAAAGTAAGAAAAATCTATACTACAAAGTAAATAAATCTATACTAGAAATCAATTAAATCTATCTAAAAAGCAATTAAAATATTTGTACTTACTAAAACACACTTCTGAACAATGGAAACCCTCTGGAGTACGGTATAAAGGCCGTCACCCCTTCGGAAAAATCCTATTTTTATTAATTAATCAAGAGTACAAAACATGATAATAACTCTAGGTTACAAGGATACGGCCAATACATAGGCCTTAGAGAACTAATCCCTATTTTAAATAAAAATGAATAAGAAAATTATATCAAAGACCCTGTAAAAATTTCATCTAGAGTGGGCCCCAAAGTGTCGCTAATTGGCAGCATTTGCCGCTAAATGGTGGCACAAGTATGAAATATTGGCTTATCGTTTCTTTTGGATGCAGTTCTGGTCTCTTCCTTTTGATATGAATGACTGTATTGGATTTTGGCTCTCCAAAACTTCACGTTCTTATAACTTTGTTCACATTTAACTTTTTTCTGTATTTGATTTCCTAATTGGGCTCTGAGTTTATACCATCATCTTGTAGGAATAGGTTTCACCTGAAAACACATTAAAATTACCAGAGTAACATTATTTATTATATACAAAAATAGATAATATGGAGGCTATAGATATGAAATACATGACACTTATCACACCCCCACACTAATATTTTTCTAGTTCTCGAGCAAAGCATAGATCTAAAAAAAAAAAAAATTCTAACTCACTTTCGCAGGAATCGCGATTGCACTTAGCATGTGCAACAAGTCGTTAAACTCCTAAGTTACCCTAGTGGACGAATGGTGTCTCGTGAGGGTTTTCAGTGAATATACCCACAAAATTCATGAAGAAATTAGATTAAGGAAATAAGAGAAGAAAAATATGGATAACCAAAAATCAAAAAAAATAAAAAAACTTATACAAAAGAAAGAAAAATCTTTTTTTTTTTGATATTTTCTTCAATTAACCTCACTAGTATACAAACTCAAGAATGCATTTAGATTATCAGTTTTCAAATCAAGTATCATTTCAAATATACCTAATATTTTAATTAAAAATACAAATCTAATATTTCAATATTCACCAATAGATAATTCATTGGCTCCTATACATCTACGTGCACGTACGATAGTCTACTTTGGTTTTGAATTCAAACTCAAACTCATGATTCATCTCTTCTCTCTAAATAATTTACTTTTTTCTATTTTTGTGAATATTTTACCTTCCATGCGAAAATTCACGCTTGCTTAGGCGCAAATACCTGATTACTTGTGTTCTTGGCTGAAATTGTATTCGCTTTTCCTTCCATTGAATTAGCTTGAATTACAACGAAAGTGAACAATAAAGAACAAACAAGAGGATTTTATACTTCAATCGCTCTCTTTTACAATGATTTGTGTGGGATCTGTGGTGATGGGATCTGTCAAGCAGCTCTTTTGGACGATCTGACGCAAACTCTTCTTTCTCGAAGGCGACGGCCGACTGTAGATGATCTTTTCTTCTCTGCTCTTTCACGAATTCAAGACTCTATGCGTAACTTGAATTCTCCAAGATGCTAAAAGATGATCCGAAAAGATCCCTAGGGCTTCCTCAAAGGGGTATTTATAGCCTTAGGATGAATTGAGAGTTTCTATCTAAATAGAATTTGCTCTCATCAAGGATTCCAATCAAATATCTTAGTTTTGATTTAAATCTCTTAATTTAAAGTTTTGATTGGACTCAATTTGGGTATTTGGATAAGCCCAAATCATAATCTTAATCAATTTGAGATTCTTGTTATCTGCTCACACGGAGTTAAATTCATCAAAACGCGGAGTAAAGAACCAGATAGCGAAACTAACGCGGAGCTATTAAATATCTCCGCGTTTTGTTCAAACGCGAGGCTAATATAGCCAAACGCGGGGCTACTGAGTTAGCTCCGCGTTCTGTTGTGGAAAACTTTATTTACTTAGAAATTTTCACTACCAACAGAACCCCCTCCAAAGTTTTCAAAATGGCTTAGAACTTAGCAAATTTTGAAATACTTTGGATCTTTAAACGCAGAGTTAAAATACCAAGTTTATCTCGAGTTTTGTTCACTTGCGCGGAGCTAAATAGCTTCGCTATTTGGCAATTAACTGCTCATTAATTACGCAGTAGTTACTTAGTAAATTGCTCAGTAATTAATCCTGCTCTGACTTTCGCGCCGAATACCAAGAGGTGGATCATTTAAATAGATCCTCTAGCTCTTCTTCTTCTTCATTTCATCCGAAGATTTTCAAGAGCTCAGAGCTCAGGCGACTCAGTTTGAAAGAATGATCTTCAACCGAACTTCCTTCGACTTTCCAAAGATTTTCCATCACTAAGATGTCATCTAAGAAGAGTACGGCGTCGCGCGCCTCCTTACCATCGGCGGTCGACGCTAGCAGCAGAGGCGATGGCCGAGGCAGTGGCCACAATGGTGGGCCAATCCATGCTGCACCAATTGGAGGTAGAAATTCTTATCTTTGAGACTCCTTAGATCAACTTTGGAGTGTTTGGCTCGGTTTTAACCGACCAACCAATTTCGAACCGGCGAGATCGCCATTCTCCGGCCATAAGGCTTGGAGAAGAAAGGAGAAGACGGAGAAGAACTCTGGTCTTCTTCTACGCGAAGTTATCGCGTCATCCTCTCGTCTGAAACACGGAGCTATTTTAACTAGCAGTCGCGTTTCAATTGCGAGGCTATTTTGACTAGCAGTTGCGTTTTAACGCGAGACTATTTTGACTGTGCGCGAAGTTTATTATTTTTTAACACCGCGTTTTTATACTTAGAAGATTTTTCCAAGTTTTTCTCTAACTCTTTATTCTTCTTTTGCAGCGAAGTACTTGGACCAAATCCTTCTTGAAGAGGAGTGCATGTGGCTCTACCAGTCTTTATCGGCAAAAGTAACTCTAAGGAAGCCAGAAGCATATGCTTTACAACATATTTGCAGGTTTCAAGCTCTGGCTCCAAGAGATAAACTTTTGAAGGAGTTACAAGAACTCTGCGGCAGCCCATTAAGTTTTCTTGAGGACTATTTCTGTTAGATGACAATCTCTGTGGCTTTCCAAAGCGATAGAGATGATTATATAAGGGCCTGTAGCATATCGAATCCAACTTATGCATCTTCATTAGGATTCTTATAGCAGTATTTTCAGATGATCCACTAAGAACTTTAAACAGATCATAGTTGACATTTGCAGAGGAAATCTTTTGCATGTGAACAAGGGAATTTCAACACTAGTTGTTGGGTTATTGATGAGTCGATGAATATGTTGAAGCTTTTGGGAGAGCTATAACTCCCTCTTCTTCTGTAATCCCTTTGTTTTATGAATAAAGATAACTCTTTTGACTCTTTATCTGTTGGCTTCAAAAAAAAAAAATTTGCTTGCTCAACAAATAAATAACTCATTGTTTTGGTAAAACAATCTAAGGCTCATCTGCGTAACTTAGATTTATTAATACCTGAAATGATCAGATAAGGATCATTTAATCTTAGACAGAGGCGCCTAATTGCACATGTCTTAGTTTGATGGAGGCAATTCAAGGTTCTGATGCGTAACTTGAACTGCACACGCCAAGATAATTAAGTGAAGATTTATCAGACTTTGGCAGAGGTGCCAAATAACGCTTACCAAGTCCAAGCTTCATTGAAACGCATAGCTAAAATACCAAGTTAGCTTCGTGTTTTGCATAGTTGCGTGGAGTTAATAACTTCGCGTTTTAGATGACCATGCGAAGCTAAATAGCTTCGCGTTTTAGGGAGTAACTGATCAATCAGTCACTCCGATTTTCGCGCTGAATATTAAGAGGCGGTTTTCTTCATTTAAATGGAGTTTTAAACCCTTTTCTCTTCCTTACTTCATTCAAAGAGATTTCAAGAACTCCGGCAACCAGAGCTCAGGCGATTCCAGGCGACCTGATCGATTTCTCCAAGTTTTTCGTCGATTTCTCTCCGTTTTCTTCAAGATCAATGGCACCCAAGACTCGTGCTTCTTCCCGCACAGCCTCGCCAAGCAGCGGCGGCAGCGGTCGAGGCAGCGGGCACAGCGGCGAACAAGTTCCTGCCGTGCCTATTGGAGGTAAAAATCCTAACTTTTGGTCTTCTTAGAACCATTTGGGAGTGATTTGGCTTGGTTCCGATGGCCATTTTGCTTTATCACCTGCGAGACCGCTGTTTTCCGGCCATATGGCTTGGAGAAGAAGAAAGGCTCTGGTCTTCTTCTATGCAAAGTTATCGTGTTATTCTCGCGTTGGAAACGCGGAACTATTCTGACTAGCTATTGCACTTAAACGCGAAGCTATCTTTTTAGCTTCGCGCGGAGTTATTTTAGTTTCGCGCAGTCTAATTTTTAGCTTCGTGCGGAGCTATTTTAGCTTCGCGCGGAGCTATATTTAGCTTTGCGCGGAGTTATATTTAGCTCCGCATACTTAGAAGATTTTCTGAGTTTTTGTAAAACTTTTTCCTAACTCTTGATTCTTCTTTTGTAGTGGGATATCAGGTGGATACCCTCCCCCATAGGCACTACTTCGGTTTTGCTAGGGGCACATATGCAATAGCTCATTTTTGTTTCACAACCATCCTTGCTGCATACATGCCAGACTCGACGAAGCGCAGGGGAAAGTTAATAAAATATAGCTCCACTATTGCACGGGAGATTGTGACTGACGCGGCCTTCGAGGCCTTGAACAGAGAGGTGTTGGAGAAGCCTACATTTCTCTTTGGAGATAAAATGGAGCAATCAGACCAGATCCTCTATGAAGAGGAGAGCATGTGGCTCTATAATTCTGACGAAATTTTAATGTTTCTGTTTAGGATGAAGCATAGCTATCCTCTGGTCTATTTTCAAAGGCTAGAGATGCATCGTGAGTTAGAGTGGGGATTAACTCAAGAATATGACGGCGTCCCCACGGGCAAGTTGGGCGCACATGGGGCTTATCAAGATGGCCCCACCAGATGTATTACTGGGTTGCTTCCAGGCAGGGTTACCAAGGAGCACCCAATAGGAGAGGTCCCAACTCGCGCACGAACTTTCCTGAGCGAGTTCATGGCGAAAGGAGGCCAATACCCAGCCAGTGACTTCAGGATGCCTGGTTGGGGTTATTCCTCCTGCAATATGTGGTGGGCCCGTCTTGTCCAATATATGTTAGATTCCCATGAACCAGTTCTAAAAGAGATTGGCTTATACAAAGCCATCAGAAACGTGCAGTTTGGGATTCCTCAGAGTGCTTATCACTTTTTTGGTCTCCTTGAGATGTACAACCCCAAGACTAGCACTTTCTTTACGCCAGTGGGTGAGTTGGGGTTTGCTCTTCATGAGATGTTTGAGGTGTCCGGACTGTTAATGGGCAAAATCCCATATGAAGTATATCCCCACCACCGAAGAGCTGAATATGCTAAAGGTGAGGAACGAGCACATCTATGCCACCTACTGGGAGATGATGTGCCATTACCGCATCTGTGCCGACATGGCATGTGTGCATAATCAGGGTATCGGCCACAAGAAATGGGCCGATTATCTCTTCGCCAACTTGAACTCCAAGGATAGTTCAACAACAGTCCATGGCTATGCTCCTGTTGCCGTCACGGAGATCAATCACCGCATCGCCAAGACCCGTTTAATGTATTATACTACCGAATCCAACGAAGGTGAATTTGGTCCTGGCACCTCCTTCAAGAGTTACCACTACCAAGCTAAGTTCTCAATATCCAATAGAGGTCTTATTGCTGGGTTTTTGATGCTATGGTTAAAGAGATGTGTCGTGCCGTCATTGCCGAAAGAGGCCATTGCAATGACCGTGGTGTATCCAGCAGTTCTTCTTGCATACGGCCGACCCCTCGGACTTCTTCCTGCCATGGTGTGCAACCTACAGCATAGACTGCGAGCACTTTGTAATGACTTTATCCCTGCTAATAAGAGTAAGGGGAAAGAAAAGAGCAAGTCAAAAGAGTTTGCCAAGGCGAAGACTCCAAACCCTAGGGTGGAGATGCCCTACACCTATCTGATGGCATGGCTCATCATGCACTGCCCCTCTCTAATGAATCCGGCTGAACATCGTTCCGGTGACAAGCCTTTCTTTGTGGAGTTATACGAGCGCTCCTCATGGAAGAGTCATTATGTGTCGCAAATTCGGAAGACGCTACGCCACCATCAGAATTATGAGCTCTTCCGGTGTTTCCCCGACTTCCCTGGTGGAGAATACGGGTCGAAATTCAAAGACATTGCGGGAGCAGATAACTTCACTGTCTTATCTTCAGGAGTGTTCTGGTGGCTCCTTAACATCCGCCCCGGGCACTTGGTGTATCGTCAAGATGCCAAGTGTCATATTGAACCGTACATCCCGAGCCGCTTCGCTCGTCAGTTTGGATATTCCCAACTTTATGTGGACAATCCGAGCAAGAATTTTGCCTATGAGGGGAATCTATATGAGGGTGCCCGCGGCTGGTTCCATTTTGTAGCTGGTGGAACCAGAGCTGAATTCATCTTGCCACAGAAATTGCCCAAGCTGGCCATGACTCTTAGCTTCTGCACGTGATACAGTATAGCAAATACTGACGTGCCCAACTTCTCCATTAACCGGAGTTGTTGTAAAGAAATAGAAGCGTTTTACTCTAGCCGTAGGGGTGCAACAAGAGTAAGAGTGAAAGGAATGGATGAATTTCTTGGCGCGGCGGCCGACCCATCAGATGTTGGCGATTCTGATGACGATGATGGTGACGATGATGGTGCTGATGTTGGTGCTGATGTTGGAGATGCTGCTCAAGACTTGGTTGCCCGTCCCCGGAGTCCAACTGTCAAATGCCGTAGACCTGTGAGAGGCGAACCGACAAAGAAGAAGAATAAATTAGCCCGGGGACCCTCTTAGTTTCTCAAGAGGCGGCAGCTAAATTTACTTTAGATTTATTGGCTTCCACCCTGCCAACAACTTCGGCAGAGGAGGGAAGGGCTGCTAAAGCTCCTGGTGCCTCTGATGCCCCGACCCGTTTGCCTATTCAAGAATCCGGTGAGCACGCCACGGCGCAGCTCTTAAGTGGGGAAACAGGTGCGCTCCTAGAGACGACTACGGTTCCGCCGTCTAGTCCAACCACAGGACTTGTATCCCCTGGTATGGTTCTCTCAGCTTTATACTCTGTCTTATATTTATTTTTCTGTATTTGTATGCAACACTCTTTGTTTTGCTTTTCTGAGGTACAGGTGGCCACCCCCTCTTGCCAATGCATTCGACTACCAAGGGGGAGTCTGAGGAGAGAGTGGACTATTCTGGTATGACTGGTTCGGCTAGTGGTTTGGGTAGCTCTGCAAGTGAATTTGACGCTGGATATTTCACACCGGCCATATGCCCAGTTCCTTCATCAATTTCTCCCCTTGATGAACTAGGGAGTGATGATAGAACGGAAGTTGTCATTGCGGCCACCGCAAAAGAGGCTACACCGTCTCCAAGTCTGTCGTCTCCAACACCACCGGTTTGCTCCACAGAGACTTTCCAGTAGTTTCTGGTGCACCTTCTGTTTCTCAGCAAGTAATTTTAACATCATCAACAATAATGGCTGTTGAGACATCCGTGACTCCTCTAGCTCCAAGTTTTCCGCCAACGGGGGACGAGGAAAATTTGAAGTTCTCATTTGAAGTCACTTCTATCACAGGAGGAGCTTCTGGTGAAAACACTCCATCATCTACTCCTGTTAGTGGTACTGCTCAAGCGATTTGTACCGGCGATGCTTCCGCTCGGGTTCCCAGTTCTGCCAGGTCTGCATTGGCTTTACTGGCCCCACATATTATGAACCTAGTACAGGGACAGGCTTCTTCTTCTTCAACTCCAGCGGATACCACTCCTCTGCCAGCAACATCTTCCTTAGCACTTCCTGCTTTAAACACAGACATTGTGGATCCCCTTGAAGAGTTCTTCAACCACAGTGTGAATGACTTCATGCGGATACAAAGGAGGTGTATAGGGATGATTCTTGATGGAAGAGATTTCTTTAATCTTGGACGTCCAATGTTGTCCAGTTATCTGGATAATATTGAAAGGATCAGGGGACAAGACCGAGCAGCTCCCTATCGGGCCCGCCTTGAAGCCCTAGAAGAGCAGGTGAATACGCTAAACACAATTCGCCAAGCGGATGTAGGAGCGATCACCGAAATTGAAGTGGCGCGTCTCCGGGTGGAATTAGTGGCTCGTCAAGAGGAGTTAAAGCGCCAAGAGGAAGTCTGGTCGCGGGAGTTGGCAGAACTACGAGCCAGTCAACAATCAATCCTCAAGGGGTTAGAGATGGTGGATTTTGAAATCGAGGGGAGTCAGGTTTCCATCCTTAGAGCCAGAGAAACCATTGTTAAGGCTCGAGCCATTCTGGAAGCCAGTGAGTCTAAACTAGGAGAATCCATTAAAAAACGGGAAGAGTTACTCCTCCAACAAAGACAACTCGAGCATGAAGGCGCAATAAGATCCACACTATTGAAGAATCTCGCCAGCAGTTGGCCAAGAAATTGGCGATAAGCGATGATGATTTCGCCGGCAGGCTCAACACTCTGTGGAAGAGACTCGTCGTCGAGTAATTGACGAGGCGACAAATAAGTTGAGGCTCCTAGGAGACCCATAATTTTCTTCTATTCTTCTATTCTTCATTCTTTTAGTAATAAGAACTTGTAATAAAAGAGAGAATTTTTGTAACTTCATTTTTTTTGTTGATGAAATAAAGGTAATCTTTTGATTCTTTTACCTGTTGGCTTCAAAATTTGCTTGCACAACAGATAACTTATCATCAAAATGATTTAGTCGTTTAGGTAACACAGTCCAAGGCTCATCTGCGTAACTTAGACTGCTAATACTGAGGTGATCGGGTCAGGATCACCAAATTTCGGCAGAGGCGCCCAAATGCGCATGCCTAAGAAGTTCAAGTGCTCATCTGCGTAACTTGAACAAATGGAGGCGGTTCAAGGCTCAACTGCGTAAGTTGAACTGGGCACACCAAGATGATCGGGTTAGGATCATCAGATTTCGGCAGAGGCGCCCAATTGCGCATTCCTAAGAAGTTCAAGTGCTCATCTGCGTAACTTGAACAAATAGAGGCGGTTCAAGGCTCTCATGCGGAACTTGAACTGGGCACACCAAGATGATAAGATTTCGGCAGAGGCGCCCAATTGCACATGCCTAAGAAGTTCAACTGCTCATCTGCGTAACTTGAACAAATGGAGGCGGTTCAAGGCTCAACTGCGTAACTTGAACTGGGCACACCAAGATGATCGGGTTAGGATCATCAGATTTTTGGTCAGAGGTGCTCAATTGCACATGCCATGAATTTTATGAAGAAGTCCAAGTGCTCATCTGCGTAACTTGAATCAATGGAGGCGGTTCAAGGTTCAACTGTGTAACTTAAACTGGGCACACCAAGATAATCGGGTTAGGATCATCAAATTTCAGCAGAGGCGCTCAATTGCGCATGCCTAACAAGGAGTCCAAGTGCTCATCTACGTAACTTGAACAAGTGGAGGCGTTCAAGGTTCTCATGCATAACTTGAACTGGGCACACCAAGATGGTCGGGTTAGGATATATCAGATTTCGGCAGAGGCGCTCAATTTCGCATGCCTAAGAAGGAGTCCAAGTGCTCATCTGCGTAACTTGAACAAGTGGAGGCGGTTCAAGGCTCTCATGCGTAACTTGAACTGGGCACACCAAGATGGTCGGGTTAGGATCCATCAGATTTCGGCAGAGGCGCTCAATTGCGCATGCCTAAGAAGGAGTCCAAGTGCTCATCTGCGTAAATTGAACAAGTGGAGGCGGTTTAAGCCTCTCATGCGTAAATTGAACTGGGCACACCAAGATGGTCGGGTTAGGATCCATCAGATTTCGGCAGAGGAGCTCAATTGCGCATGCCTAAGAAGGAGTCCAAATGCTCATCTGCGTAACTTGAACAAGTGGAGGCGGTTCAAGGCTCTCATGCGTAACTTGAACTGAGCACACCACGATGGTCGGGTTAGGATCCATTAGATTTTGGCGGAGGTGCCCAATTGCGCATGCCTAAGAAGGAGTCCAAGTGCTCATCTGCGTAACTTGAACAAGTGGAGGCGGTTCAAGGCTCTCATGCGTAACTTGAACTGGGCACAACACGATGGTCGGGTTAGGATCTATTAGATTTCGGTAGAGGTGCCCAATTGCCCATGCCTAAGAAGGAGTCCAAGTGCTCATCTGCGTAACTTGAAAAAGTGGAGGCGGTTCAAGGTTCTCATGCAAAACTTGAACTGGGCACACCAAGATGGTCGGGTTAGGATCCATCAGATTTCGGCAGAAGCGCCCAATTGCGCATGCCTAAAAAGGAGTCCAAGTGCTCATCTGCATAACTTGAACAAGTGGAGGCTTTATACTCGTAGTGAACTGAACCAAATGTGACTGCTACTCTGTCATCATTCTGATTTATTTCAAGCATAGTATTTCTTCAGAAATTTGCCATTGATCAGCATCATCATTCTATCGCCATTCTGATTCATTAAGCGATAGGCTCCACTAGAGTATACCGTCTCTACAACAAACGGTCCTTCCCACTTGGGTTCAAATTTACCCTTAGTCTTGTGGGTCAGAATCATTGGCCTTTTAACAGCCAGAACCAGGTCTCCTTGTTTAAAGGTCCTTGGTTTAACGTTCTTATTGAACGTTTGTGAGATTCGGGCTTGGTACAACTCAATTTGTTGTTGAGCCCTGAGACGTTTTTCATCTAACGCCTCTAGTTCTTGTAATCTCTGTTGATGGCGCTCTTCTGTCGTCATCTTTGTGGTTATGGCCACTCTCAAAGATGGTATCTGGATTTCAAGAGGCAAGACGGCCTCACTTCCATAGACCAAAGAAAACAGGGTAGCTTTTGTCGGGGTACGAACGGTGGTGCGATAAGCCCACAAACATTCTCCCAGCTTTTCATAACAATCTCGTTTGTTGGAAGAGACAAACTTTCGAAGGAGTTTAATGATTGTCTTGTTAAAGGCTTCAACCAACCCATTTGCTGCTGGGTTATATGGTGTTGAAGCGATGTCCTTGATTCTGAATTTATCACAGAACTTTGAAAACCTCTCGCTGACGAATTGCGATCCATTATCATGGATGATCCTCCGAGGGATGCCAAAGCGGTAAATGACATGATGCTTGATGAACTTAATCACATCTGTTGTTTTTACCTCTCTCCTGGGCACGGTTTCGGCCCATCTTGAAAAATAATCGGTTATTACAAGAATAAACCGATGTCCTCTGGACGACGGGGGAGTTATAGGGCCCACAATATCCATTCCCCATGCCTCAAATGGCCAACTAGCAATGGTATTGTGCAAGTATTCTGGGGGTTGATGAATAAAATTGGCATGTATTTGGCATGCATGGCACCTTTTAGCATATGCCATAGCTTCTGTAATCATGTTCGGTCAGTAGTATCCCAGCTTCTTTATGCGGTTTCCGAGTTTTGGACCGGGCTGATGAGCTCCACATACTCCATCGTGTGTTTCCCTCAGCACTTCTTCTGCTTCTGCTTTTAATATGCAGCGTAGAAGTAGACCATCTCTTGACTTTCTATATAAAGTCTGTAGCTTATGGTCATAATAAAATCTCTGGGCCTTCCTCTTTATCGAGGTGGCTTCCTTTGGGTCTTCTGGCAATATCCCATGTAAAGCATAATCCACAAATGGAAATCGCCAATCACGGGGTTCCATAATTAAGCCTGTCTGGCATACCTCTTTGGTTTGGAATACCGTATCTGGGTGGAGTAGTCCTCTGCTACCAATAGTGATGCTTTTAGCCTCACCTGGCGGGATCGCCAATGTTGCAACTAATGCGGCAAGGGCATCTGCATATACATTCTCATTCCGAGATATATGATAAATGTAAAATTGTTCAAAATATCCAGCTAGTTCAATGGCTATCTGATGATAGGGGATGAGGGCTTCATGTCTGACTTCATACTCTCCTGTCATCTGATTGACAATGAGTTTAGAGTCTCCATATGCCTCTAAATAATTCACCCCCAGTTGCAGAGCCATTTTTAAGCCGATAATGAGCGCATTGTATTCCGTCACATTATTCGTGCACGGTTCTGTTAATGAGTAACCGTTAGGCAGTATATATTTATGTGGGAAAATTAGCACAGCCCCCACTCCAGCAGCAGATCATCTGGCAGCACCATCAAAGAACATTTTCCATGGTTGTTCTTTGCTAACTGTGTTGACCTCTGTCGTCTGTTTGGAATTGGACCAGATTGGATGGTCTGCTAGGAAATCGGCGATCGCCTGTCCCTTCATAGCTTTTTGAGGGACGAAGTGGATATCGTATGGCGATAGCAATAATGCCCATTTCGCCAATCGGCCGTTTAAGAATCCTGGCTTCGTCATCAGGATTTTCAGAGGATTAACTCGTGAGATGACATGTATCGTTTGCCCTGAAAGATAGTGTCGCATTTTCTGAGCAGCGAACACTAAGGCTAAACATTCTTTTTGAATCGGGGTATACCGACGCTCGGCTCCGATCATTGTTCTGCTTAAATAATAAAGGGCGTGTTCATGGCCGTGCTTATTATATTGAGCAAGTAAAGCTCCTAACGCATCATCCATGGCCCTTACATATATAAGGAATGGCTGCCAAGGGGTTGGTGCCATAAGAACAGGAGGTTTAGTGAGATATTCTTTGAGATCGTCAAACGCCTGTTGACACACCTCATCCCATACGAAAGAGACCCCCTTCTTCATGAGTCCAGAGAATGGCTGGCATCATCCTGACAAATTGGAAATGAAGCGCCGGATATAGGCTAACTTTCCTTGTAACCCCCTCAATTCCTTAAGATTGCGGGGCGGTGGCATTTCACTAATTGCTTTCACCTTTTCTGGATCAAGGAAAATTTCTTTTGATGTTATTATGAACCCAAGGAATTTCCCGCTGGACACTCCCATGAAGGACTTAGTGGGATTCATCTTTAGATGGTGTTTCCATATAAGATCGAAGACTGTCCTTAGGTCGTGCAGATGATCTTCTTTATTCTTGCTTTTGACCGCTAAGTCATCCACATAGCACTCCACTGTTTTGCGTAGGTATTCTTTGAATATGACACTCATCGCTCGTTGATAGGTGGCACCGGCATTCTTCAATCCGAAAGGCATCACCATATAACAATATATCCCCAGCAGTGTTCTGAAAGCTGTGTGTTTTTCATCACCTGGGTGCATTTTAATCTGGTTATATCCTAAGAAGCCATCTATAAAGGACATCCTCTCATAACCGCAAGTGTTATCAATCATCACATCGGTGATGGGGAGTGGAAATTCATCCTTAGGACATGCAGCGTTCAGATCTCTAAAATCGATGCATATCTGAATTTTGCCGTTCTTTTTATGAACTGGCACTATGTTAGCCACCCAATCAGGATGTTGCTCTTCACGGATGAATCCCGATTTTATATATTTATTGACCTCGGCAACTATTGCCTCCATCAATTCTGGTCGAAAACGTTTTTGCTGTTGTTTAACTGGTTTGGCGTCTTCTTTAATATTTAACCGGTGTGTGACAATTAGAGGGTCAAGCCCAGGCATGTCTTCGTAACTCCATGCGAACACGTCTATATACTCTTTAATGAGAGATATAAGTTCCTCCTTTTCCAAGGGAGTTAGCGTGTCGCTTATGAAGATCGGTTTCGGGTTTTCTTCCGTTCCCATATTAACTTGTACCAATTTGTCTTCTGTGGGCGGGTCACGCTGTTCAAAGCGGACATTCCAGAGAGTATCCATATATTTAGCCCAAGAATCGTCTTGAACATCAATTGGTTCCTCGTCGCTTTCTGGCGCGGCTGAAACCATATTGGCTGTCAAGGATTGAAACCAAGCGCCAGTACTTATATCAGAGTCATGATCGAGTGGAGGTGAATCATTATCGACCAAAGAGCTTTCTTCTTGTCCGGATGGCGATGAGGGGGGAGTAGATACATAGCCCAACCCCCTGCGAGTCTTTTGATAATAATCTGGGCTCTTTCCTCTTGGTCTAAATGAGGGTATAAGATTCCGTCGCTCTTTTCCAAAGTTTAATCCCGGTTTCTGGATAAAATTATAACCCATCATTTGCCGGGGTTTCTGTTCATACAAGTGAAATTGAGGTGATGTTTGTTCATCACTTTCACTGCTTTGTCTTTGTCGAGGTGACGTAATTACCCTTCCGAACATGATCGGCTTTTGGGACCCTTGTTGAGGAGGCACTTCAAAGTAGTGACCTTGTCTCTCAGTTATTTTTGATTGAGAGAGGAGGGATGACCTGAGAGGCAAATGGTATGCCGCTAGAACTTCAAGTTCGGATAGGCCATCCACTTCAGTGGAAGTACAAGAAGGTTCAGACTCAGTAGCTATAGCAGGCTCGTAGACTAACTTTATGTTTTCATTTATAATCCACTCTTGCTCTATTGCATCAGCTACATTATCAAGACTCAGACTAAAATCTAAGTGAGGGTTGATTTCATAATCACCCCCATCGTCTTCTTCAGGAAGCTCGTACTCAGTATCTTCCTCGTTACCGCTTTCGTCAGGCTTTTGAGGCTTGCTAGGATCGTCATTGGAGACTTCATGGGCTGGTTTGTAAAGTGCAGTATCTGTGAAGTAATTCTCCAGCTCTTTAAATAGTTGCTTATCTGCAATTAGTATCCGGACTTCTCCTTCTTCATCGCAATACTTCATGCATTGGTAGAGAGTCGACGGGACTATCATGTAAGCGTGGATCCAAGGTCGTCCCAATAAGATGTTATAGGAGGTACATGCATCTATAACGTAGCATGTAGCCTCCGTCCTCAAATTTCCGATTTGACATCGGAGTCGGATTTTTCTGAGGGGACGACTATTATTGGCATTAAACCCATATATTGTTGTATTGGTTGGTGTCAGACGATGGAGGGAAATCCCTAACAGCTGCATCAGCCTTCTGGGCACGACACTTAGTGCAGAACCCGGATCAATTTGAATTCGGTCCACCTTTGTGGATTCGACATATCCGGTGAAATATAAAGGCCTGTTATGCTTTATATTCCTCACCTGCATGTCTTCTGGAGAGAAAATAATTTGTGGGACCTGCCTCCTTACTTGGTGACAGCGGGAGCAAGAGTCCTGTTCTTCATCGGCCGGTTCAACAATCTGAGCTTGGAATGACTCAGAGTCTGCCAAGGCCTCTCTTAACGCCTCACGAGTTGACTTCGATAATCGTAGCAACTCGCATAGCATGACTCGAGCTGGAATATTTGCCAGCTGAGCTATAATATCGAATTTGAAGGAAGTATTCTTGGCTCCTTCATCTTTTCCATGGTTTCTCTGGAAACGAAGACCTTTATGTTTAGCAGGATCGACGAGTTCCGCGTATATATCTTTCGGATCTACTCTGGTGTAATCCTTAAGATATGTTTTTCCAGACCGAGTGTCGGAAGGGCCTGCCCCATCTTGATGAGTGGCCATGGCTTCGGGCTCCTCTTCAGAGTCTGTAGGTACCCCTGCAATATATTCATCTTTTATTTCTATGGAGATAGCATTGCTAGTTCGCTTCTTCTTCTCACCCCCTGTGGTAGTCCATTGTTCATCCTGTAATAAGTCAGGGTGGACCCACATAACTTCCCCCTTTTGGGTTGTCATGGGGACAAGTCCTTCTTGGGCCTTATTATGAGGGTCATGGTTCTTTCTAACCAGCTTACCTTTTGGAATTGGGGTCACCCCTGCGGGGAACTCATGGGTTCGAACCACTATAGTTGCCATGTTGGCAGTGACCTTCTTTAGCTCCTCTTTAAGCGTCAGAACTTCAGCTTCTATTAGTGCTTGGATTCTGTTCTTTAGATGGTAGCAATCCCTAGTAGGGTGCCCAACATTCCGGTGATAGAGACAATAGTTGGGATCATTGGTCTTGCCAGCGTCCTCTGGTTTCCTATTCTCTAGAAGTTTTAGCATTCCCTTCCTCTGGAGCAGATGAAAGAGGGTAGGCGTCTGTTCCGACTTAAAAGTATAGTTCTTCTCCTGTTGAGGCCTATTTTTCCTTGTGCCCTTCTGATTTTGGGGCTTTGGGCTCGGAGGATTTGTCTTTTGAGGAGCAGTTTCTGATGCCATCACCGCTTTCCCTTTATTCTTATTACTATTATTTTGGGTATATGGCTTATTACCTCCAGTACTTCTTGATCCACGAGACTCTTCAACTTGACGAATCAAATCTTCGCCTTGCTCTCCCTGTTTAAGCAAATCTCTCCATGTCTTAGACTCTACGGCCCTCATTTTTAGGAGCACGTTAGTCTTAAGATTATGTCGACATGTCTCGACTAGAGTTTCCTGGATCATTCTGTGTTTGCAATGCACGGACTTCTCCCGGAACCTTTCTATGAAATCTTTTACTGTTTCTTGTTCCCCTTGTTTAGTTGCAAGGAGGGAATGAACCGTAATTTCGGTATCATCCTCAAAAAAACGTGAGAGAAATAATTTCTCAACATCAAACTAGGTATTAATAGTACCTGGGGGCAGCTGCATAAACCAAGTAAAGGCAGGCCCTCGCAAGGTACTTGCGAATACCTTGGTCATAATTGGGTCATTGCCCATCAAATGTCCTGCTTAGGACAGGAAGTAATAAACGTGCTGACTGGGAGATCCCTTCCCGTCATATGGCTCTAATTTGAGCGGTTTATACTTCTGAGGGTATGGTATCACATCACATTCAGGCGGATATGGTCTTGAGACCCCTGATTCTTTCAACTCCTTTTTATGCATCAGAGCTTCGAGTTGATTTTGTAATTTTTCTATCTTTTCTCCATGCGGATCATGGAAATAAAATCTATTCTCGTCCTCGTGCATCGAGTGGGCTTTTTCTTCTTTTTCCTCTTCGTTCAGAGTTTCTTTGCCCCCTTTTAGTATTATCCTCAACAAATTTTGAGAGCATCACTATAAGATCTTCAATCGTCTTTTGTTGCTCTCGAATCATTCTTTCTTGAGCTTCAAATCTCTGATTGATATCATCAGATTTATCCGCCATGTGCGATGCTGCCTTTTGTAGCCGAGATGACGTAGAGGATGGAGGTGAAGCTATAGCTGAATTGTCGCTGTCATCGTCATAAGAACCCCTTATAAGCCTCTTATAGTTTCGAGGCGGAACGGCTCCTGATTTAAGTCGAGTGACATGATGAGGTTCTTCATCGCTCGATTTTGAATCATCATCCGTCTCTATAACCTTCTTCCCTTTTCCCACCATATTAGAGGTTACAGCTCTCCATTCTTTTAGGGAAGCAGTTTTTGCCTCTTAATAGGGTTCTTATCCGACTCAGTTAATCGATCGAACACCGATATCCTGCCTTTTCTGCAGCAACAACTATCCACTACAGCAGATATGGCTGTCATGAGCTGCTGGCAATGGCAAGAAGATTCGGATTTGACTTGCCCATACTTCTCTTCTTAGTTAAGTATTCCCTGAGGTCTGTGATGGAGTTATGGGACCTATTCAACTATTGCGAAGGTCCAGAAGTCTGTTGAAGCTTCAAGGAAACACTGGAGTTTAGTTCCGGTCCACTGACGTGAGGATCAACCCTGATTCTACAGTCGGGTTGATCTACGCGGGGCTTAAAAATAGCCCTGCGTTTTGAAGCGTGGGCCTGAAGAGTAGCTCCGCGTTTTGCTGTGCTAGCCTCGCGTTTTATGATGGCTTGGCGTGTCTTCAGAAGTTTCTCTTCTGGAATATTAGCCCTGCGTGGAATAAAATTCCTATACGCTGGCTTACTCTTGTGATTATCACAAGTCATAACTTCGCATCTAGCGCGGTTTTTACGACTGACAACAATATGCCAATCATTTTCGCGTTCCTCACGGGTGTCAGGAATCTTGCGTTTATCGCAAGTGTTAATAGCTTCGCGTTTATTGCTAGGCTCAGTAATAGCCTTGCGTGGATAATCACACGCTGGCTGTAAGGAATCTTTATTCTCGCGTTTTTCGTGAGTGTTAGAGGTCTTGCGTTTATCGCAAGTCATACTGGCTTCATGTTTATCACTTAGTCCAGTAATAGCCTCGCGTGGAGAATCACACGCTGGCTTCAAGATTATTTTATACTCGCATTTCTCGCGAGTGTTTGAATTTTTGCGATTATCGCAAGTACTATTGGCTTTGCGTTTATCGCTCAGCCGAGTCATAGCCTCGCGTGGAAAATCACACGCTGGCTCAACCTTACGATCAACGTAGGTTGCAACTTCACGTTTTACGCGATCATAACTGGTTTTGCGATTAACGCGAGCCAGTTTGCGAGGGACCATAGCCTCGCATCCTGTGAAGTTAGCCTCGCGTTCAAAGCGGGCTTTGAGGGCCTTCTGCCTAGCTCTCCGATTTCTATTTCGGAGTTGGGTTCTGGTCAATCCAGTTCCCGAGCTTTCTCCGGCAGTAAAGAGGCCATCCTTCGCTAGGATTTCCTGGCCAAATAGCGGCTCCATAGCCGCGGTCTCCAAGGATCCCCATTTATTGGTGGATTCCTTTTTAGCCGTTGCTCGGGTATTGGAGCGCAGCACGCGACGATAGCGGCGTGTCTCAGACAGGTCACCCGATTCGGAGGAGAGATACTCCTCATACTTCTGCTGGTCGATTTCAACAACCAACATTTCTACGTCGGATCCGATTTTATTGATGTCGGATTGCACCACAATCTCTTCTTTGGTGAAAGAGATGGCTCTCACTGTGGTCGCCAGTTTGTTCTCGGCTGAAATTGTATTCGCCTTTCCTTCCATTGAATTAGCTTGAATTACAACGAAAGTGAACAATAAAGAACAAACGAGAGGATTTTATACTTCAATCGCTCTCTTTTACAATAATTTGTGTGGGATCTGTGGTGATGGGATCTGTCAAGCAGCTCCTTTAGACGATCTGACGTCAAACTTTTCTCTCTCGAAGGCGACGGCCGACTGTAGATGATCTTTTCTTCTCTGCTCTTTCACGAATTTAAGGCTCTATGCGTAACTTAAATTCTCCAAGATGCTAAAAGATGATCCGAAAAGATCCCTAGGGCTTCCTCATAGGGGTATTTATAGCCTTAAGATGATTTGAGAGTTTCTATCTAAATTGAATTTGCTCTCATCAAGGATTCCAATCAAATATCTTAGTTTTGATTTAAATATCTTAGTTTAGAGTGGACTCAATTTCGGTATTTGGATAAGCCCAAATCATAATTTTAATCAATTTGAGATTCTAGTTATCTGCTCATGCGGAGTTAAATTCATCAAAATGCGGAGTTAAGAACCAGATCGCGGAACTAACGCGGAGCTATTAAACATCTCCGCGTTTTGTTCAAACGCGAGGCTAATATAGAATAATCTTTGTTCAAAGACTTTCCAAATTCTAATCTCCGAGTTTTTATATTTTTATTGTTTCATAGAAAAATCCTATCTCTTTTATTTTTATTTCAGAAAGAAAACAAATAGAATAATATAAGATTGATCCCTAGTTTCATCTATATCATAGGAGTAAATTAATTAGCTACTCATATTCCTAGTTAACAAGATCCTATTTTTATTTATGAAAGCCATAGAAAATTCTATTTTGATTCAAAGAAAGAAAAATCTATACTACAAAGTAAATAAATCTATACTAGAAATCAATTAAATCTATCTAAAAAGCAATTAAAATATTTGTACTTACTAAAACACACTTAGTGATTTAGTAAGTTCGGTTGAAGATCATTCTTTCAAACTGAGTCGCCTGAGCTCTGAGCTCTTGAAAATCTTCAGATGAAATGAAGAAGAAGAAGAGCTAGAGGATCTATTTAAATGATCCACCTCTTGGTATTCGGCGCGAAAGTCAGAGCAGGATTAATTACTGAGCAATTTACTAAGTAACTACTGTGTAATTAATGAGCAGTTAATTGCCAAATAGCGAAGCTATTTAGCTCCGCGCAAGTGAACAAAACGCGAGATAAACTTGGTATTTTAACTCTGCGTTTAAAGATCCAAAGTATTTCAAAATTTGCTAAGTTCTAAGCCATTTTGAAAACTTTGGAGGGGGTTCTGTTGGCAGTGAAAATTTCTAAGTAAATAAAGTTTTCCACAACAGAACGCGGAGCTAACTCAGTAGCCCCGCGTTTGGCTATATTAGCCTCACGTTAGCTCCGCGTTCTGTTATGGAAAACTCTATTTACTTAAAAATTTTCACTGCCAACAACTTGGATCATACTCTTATATTTTTTTAAGGATTATTGCTTTAATATCAGACTCATCATTTTTTTAAGAATTATTGTCTTAATACCAGACTCATCCTCTATTTTTTTTATTTTTTAAAGAATTATTGTCTTAATACCAGGCTCATCCTTTTTTTTTCTTGTTTATAGAGAGAAGACAACTCAATCGTTATCATATTTATTCTTAGCCTAATAAACTATTGTGAAGTGAAAAATAGATGTACACTTACTTTAAAATTACTAGTAACGGAATTTATTTTTTGGATCTTCGTTTTTTCATAAAATTGTAAGTGTATTATCCAATCTACTCTCCTATCAAACTTCAAATCTAAATTTATTCTTTTATTTATAATTATATTGATTTATTGAAGAAAATATTTAAATTTTTTTCATTATAAACCTGCCAATCATCGTTATTAACAAGCACACATGTAGGAATACCGTGAGGTGTGAAGAGTGCAACATGATCAAGTGAACCAATTGTGAAGTATGGTGGTGCTGTATGCCCGAAAAATTGAATCTTCCTTTATATGCCAATTTAATTTTGAATTACAGCAATAAAAGAAAAATTACAAAATAGAAAATCGAGATTACAAGAATAGGGATCGATTGATTTCGATTCCCCTTTATTTTTGTGGGTCTGGCAGCGGTGGAACTTTGTTTCTGTACTCCGTTGACGATCCGATCTCTCTGAATTGAGGAACTCCTCTCTGGATATTTGGACTCTGGAAAATTGGACTCTTCCCCAAAGAATCTCCCCCCAATCCCCCAAAAAAGTCTTTTCTTCGACTAAATTTCTGTATTTTATAGATCGAAGAATCTCGAAATCCGGCTCCAATCCTTCCTGAAAAATCGGATCACGGGATACCAGGAAAATAAAATAGGAAATAAAACAACGAAAAACAACCCGCGGGTTGACACCTGCGGGATCGCTCCCGCGAGTGGCAACCCGCGGGATTGCTCCCGCGGGTGGCAACCCGCGGGTTGGCACCCGCGGGAATCCTCCAGCGGGTTGCATCCCGCGGGGGGTCCCGCGGGTTGCAACTCGTTGGTGTGCCCACTTAGCAATTTCAATTTTTTTTTTGGTATCTACATAACCCCCTCCAAAGTTTTCGAAGTTCTGTATTGAACCGTACTAAATTTCGAAATACTTTGGATTCTTTAATTTTGGTTATAGACCTTTTAAAAGATTTGCCCGATAGAGATAACCGTTAACATATTCATTTATTTAATAACAAGCAGAGGTATAATTTTAACGTACTCATTAGAGGACAAGCAGATGTATGATGTTAAC
Organism: Dracaena cambodiana; assembly: GCA_036321105.1. Classification (NCBI taxonomy): domain Eukaryota; kingdom Viridiplantae; phylum Streptophyta; class Magnoliopsida; order Asparagales; family Asparagaceae; genus Dracaena; species Dracaena cambodiana. Next base: position 20,596,320 of record JAYEPQ010000011.1, on the reverse strand, counting down.
ATGCTTATTTTATGTCAAGCAGAGGTATAATATTAACGTGCTTATTTTAATCCTAACCGTTCAGTGACATCTAGTATGACGAATCAGAAAAAGACAGAGGTGACATTAAACGTGTCTTAGAGCTTAACCTATTCAGATGATCTGGTTGTGATAGGGACAAGCTGACTAAACAGATGTGACGGTTAACGTATTTAGCTTTGGAATCGGACTATCAGAGGTAACTGTTAACTTGATGGGGAGATGATTTTCGTCAGAGGTGATTTTTAACTTAACGACATCAAAAGCACGTTCATCAGAGGTTGTAATGTTGGACTTGATGAAGTGTGAATTTTGTTTTCTGTCAGAGGTGATTTTTTTTTTAATGTGACAAGGGATTTAATCGGATCTTATCTCATTTGATTTTGAATTATGATGTCAGAGGTATGATTTTAACTTGATAAATATTTTGGAGTGTCGCTTGCTCTGTTGGAGCAAAATGACAAGAAAAGTTTTGCTGTCAGAGGTGAAATCTTAACGTGACAGGAGATTTATCTGATTAGGATTTTTAGCAAACCCCCAGCTATCAACGGGTTTGATTTGCCTTTACCAACTACCGTTTGAGTCGGGCTAGCCATGCTATTCCCCTCAGCATGGTGAGTTATCAAGAATTTCGTTTGGGCTTAAATGCCAAACTTTTCCTCTTCCCTTTGCCTTAGCAGCTTAGGGCAGTGATGTATTTTTATATTCGGATAAGAATACTGTTGTGACAGATTTGTCGTGGGATTTTTAGCAAACCCCCAGCTATCAACGGGTTTGATTTTGCCTTTACCAACTACCGTTTGAGTTGGGCTAGCCATGCTATTATCCTGAGCATAGTGAGTTGTCGAGGGTTTCGTTTGGATTTAAATACTAAACTTTTCCTCTTCCCTTTGCCTTAGCGGCGTTGGGCAATTCATACTTTTACCCCAAGTATGAATGGGTTGGCAAGAAATCTATTCTCTTCCCGTAGCTTAACGGCATTGGGTGATTCATACTTTTTACCTCCAGTATGGTGGGTTGGCGAGAAATTTATTCTCTTCCCGTAGCTTTAGCGGCGTTGGGCAATTCATACTTATTACCCCCAATATGATGGGGTTGGCGAAAAATTTATTCTCTTCCCGTAGCCTTATCGGCGTTGGGTAATTCATGCTTTTTACTCCCAGCATGGTGGGGTTGGCGAGAATTTTATTCTCTTCCCGTAGCCTTGTCGGCATTGGGTAATTCATACTTTTACCCCTAGTATGATGGGGTTGGCGAGAAATCTATTCTCTTCCCGTAGGCTTAGCGGCGTTGGGCGGTTCATACTTATTACCCCCAGTATGGTGGGGTTGGCAAGAAATTTATTCTCTTCCCGTAGCCTTGTCGGCATTGGGTAATTCATACTTTTTACCCCCAGTATGGCAATTCATACTTTTTACCCCCAGTATGGTGGGGTTGGCGAGAAATTTATTCTCTTTCCGTAGCCTTAGCGGCGTTGGGCAATTCATACTTTTTACCCCCAGTATGGTAGGGTTGGCGAGAAATTTATTCTCTTCTCGTAGCCTTAGCGGCGTTGGGTAATTCATACTTTTTACCCCCAGTATGGTGGAGTTGGCGAGAAATTTATTCTCTTCCCGTAATCTTAGCGGTGTTGGGCAATTCATACTTTTTATCCCCAGTATGGTGGGGTTGGCGAGAAATTTATTCTCTTCCCATAGCCTTAGCGGCGTTGGGCAATTCATACTTTTTACCCCCGTTTGATGGGGTTGGTGAGAAATTTATTCTCTTCCCGTAACCTTGCCGACATCGAGCGGTTCATGCTTTTTACCCCCAGCATGGTGGGGTTGGCGAGAAATTTATTCTCTTCCCGTAGCCTTAGCGGCGTTGGGCGATTCATCATTTTTTTTATTTTATTTTATTTTATATATACATTTTTATTTCTTTATCTCTCTCTTTTTTTTTGTTTGCAATGATGTCCTTTTTTTTTTTTATAAACGATGACGCCTTTTAAAAAAAATTTAAATTAAATTTTTTTTTTAGGTGATGACGCCTAGCATTTTATTTTTTATTATTTATTTATTTATTTATTTTGGCAAGCGATGAGGCCTTGCAAATATATTTTTATTTATTATTATTTTTTTTATTTTTATTTTTTTGTTGATATTTTTATATTTTTTTTAAATATTTTTTTTTAATTTTTTTATTCTAATTAATTTTTTTTATTATTTTTATTTATTTATTTATTTATTTATTTGTTTGGCATCAGCGGGTGCATCCGTGGGATACAACCCATGGGTAGAACACTCATACTGCATGTTTTTTTTTTAAAATTATTATTATTATTATTTTTTTTTACTTTGTCAATTTTTTGTGGGCGATAACACCCTTTCTTTTTTTTTGCCTTTTTATTAATATTATTTTTATTATTTATTATTTTATTTTTTTCGTGCTGGAGAGAGGGAGAAAAGTGCGGGTGACCCAGGTGGGCCCCACCCATCTGTGGGTTGGGTTCCGCGCTCGCGCTTCCATCTGCGGGTTGCGTCCCGCACTTCCATATGCGAGTTGTGTCCATGCGGGTCCCAAGATTCCGTCTGCGGGTTGCATCCCGTGCTTCCATATGCGGGTTGCGTCCACGCGGGTCCCAAGATTCCATCTGCGGGTTGCATCCCGCGCTTCCATATGCGAGTTGCGTCCACGCGGGTCCCAAGATTCCATCTGCGGATTGCATCCCACGCTTCCATATGCGGGTTGCGTCCACGCAGGTCCCAAGATTCCATCTACGGGTTGCATCCTGGAGTTGTTTCCAGTTTTGCCCATTTTTTTTTTTTTTGGGCGATAACGCCTCAAATTTTTTTTTTATGGGCGATGACCCCTCAAATTTTTTTTTTATGGGCGATGACGCCTCGATGACGCCTCATAATTTTTTTTTACAGACGATGACGTCTTGTCAAATTTTTTTTCTTTATGGGTAATGACGCCTCATAATTTTTTTTTTTTTGACAGACTATGACGTCTTGTCAATTTTGGTGGGCGATGACACCTCACATTTATTTATCGTTACCCGGCGATGACGCCTAGGCTCCGAAAAAAAAAAAATTTAAAGATTGGATTGCGCCGCCCAAACTCCCACTGTGGTCGCCAATTCTTGTATGCCCGAAAAATTGAATCTTCCTTTATATGCCAATTTAATTTTGAATTACAGCAATAAAAGAAAAATTACAAAATAGAAAATCGAGATTACAAGAATGGGGATCGATTGATTTCGATTTCCCTTTATTTTTGTGGGTCTGGCAGCGGTGGAGCTTTGTTTCTGTACTCCGTTGACGATCCGATCTCTCTGAATTGAGAAACTCCTCTCTGGATATTTGGACTCTGGAAAATTGGACTCTTCTCCAAAGAATCTCCCCCCAATCCCCCAAAAAAGTCCTTTCTCCGACTAAATTTCTGTATTTTATAGATCGAAGAACCTCGAAATCCGGCTCCAATCCTTCCTGAAAAATCGGATCACGGGATATCAGGAAAATAAAATAGGAAATAAAACAACGGAAAATAACGGAAAACAACCCGCGGGTTGACACCTGCGGGATCGCTCCCGCGGGTGGCAACCCGCCGGATTGCTCCTGCGGGTTGGCACCCGCGGGAGTCCTCCCGCGGGTGGCAACCCGCGGGGGGTCCCACTTAGCAATTTCAATTTTTTTTTGGTATCTACAGGTGCCTCTTCTAACTCATGAAGTAGTGCAAGCTCCTCTGCAAACAAATCCTCAAAGATTTGCTCATAAATCAATGACACATTTACACAAGTATCATCATACATAGAGTTAGTATATACCAATTCGTCTAATAACATGAGCTCATCTTCGAAAATTTGCTCTAATGAGAGTTCATCATTAGCACAAGAGGTAGAATAAGAGTACAAACTATGAATTACATTTAGCTCAATGAGGGAGCTCGTTGTGTGCTCATTCATATTAAATATGTTCAATGCCACAATCATATTCTCAAATGATAGCTTTATGAGGTCACTCCTGCAATCAATTAATGCATTTGCAGTTGTAAGGAATATCCGCCCAATATAACGGGAATTTGTTTTCGTAGATTGAAAATTGGCATAGTTTCTAAGATAATAAAGTCTACAGGAAATATGAACTCGCCGACCTTAATGAGTATATTTTCGACCATACCAAGTGGTCTCTTCATCGAACGATCAGCTAGTTATAATGTAAGCTTAGTAGGTTAAAGTTTTCCTAATCCCAGTTGCTGATAAACAGTGTAAGGAAGTAAGTTGACACTTACCCCTAGATCAACCAATACATTGTCAAATATAGCGTTCACAATGGTGCATGAGATTGTTGAAGAACCTGGATCTTTGTATTTGAAAGGTAAGGGGTTTGAGAGGATATGCGATATAGTTGCAGTAAGAAAAACTTTCTCAGGAATATTTCTTGCTCGTTTTTTAGTATACGAATCTTTGAGGAAGTTGGCATAAGTAGGAATTTGTTGTATAATATCAAGGAGTGAAATATTAACATTTATCTACTGAAATGTTTCAAAAATCTTCTCCACTTACGGTGAAGGCTTCAAAAGCCGATTGGAATATGATGTTTTTGGCTTAGGAACATGTTCTTCCAAATGAGCTTATGATGGTAATGGAGGTGATGGAGATGGACGTGGAGAAAGAGATGGAAAAGATGGTGTAGTTTGCGGAATAGTTGGTGTGAGATGAGGGGGCATGGCTACATTATTGTCCACTTTCTTACCAGATCTGAGCATGTGAATGGCATTGCAGTGGTGAACATGGGATGGAACAGGCTGAGATAAGCTAGAGTTGGGGTTCATTATTGGTTGGCTCAGAAAGGTAGCTGGCCCCCTCTCATTCAGCTGTGTGACTAACTGTCCAACCTGCTGCTCTATATTCTTGATCGACTAAAAACTTACATAAAGTTGTTGGTCGGTCCGTTGTATAAAGTCATTAGACACTTTAATTAAATTTTGTATTTGTGTGTCTAAATTGGACGATATCTTGAAAAGCTTCTCCACATTCCTTTCAAGTGTCGTTAGTCGTCTATCATAATCATTGTTAGACCCCTACTGTGGATATAATTGATCATGCGCTGGTGGTCTATTCTGGTTGTTCCCTTCATTCGTAGCATTTGGGTGTTGATATACACCCACATGAGGTCTCAGAAACTGACCATTAGGTAGAGACTGATGTTAGGGTTGGGGACTTCCTGATATTGTCCTTGACCTCATGAGAGATTTGGGTGATTCCTCCAACCCAGATTATATATAGGAGTGTAAGGATTGTTCATAGGTCATTGATATAAGGCGTTAGCCTGCTTAAGCGTTGGATTTATGGGATTTATTAATAATAGACACTCCTCCATAACATGATTTGGAGTTCCGCAATTAAAGCATGTGAGAATTTGAATTTGATTTATTTGAACCATTGGTGGAGCACTAGGAGTCTCCAATGCCTTAATTCTCCTTTAGTACAAATGATGGTTCATCATTAGCACAAGAGGTAGAATAAGAGTGCAAACTATGATCATGTTTAGCTCAATGAGGGAGCTTATTGTGTGCTTATTCATATTGAATATATTCAATGCCACAGTTATATTCCCAAATGATGGCTTCATAAGGCACTCCTGCAATCAATTAATACATTTGCAGTTGCAAAGAATGGTCTGCCCAAGATAACAAAAATTTGATTCTGTAGATTGAAAATCTGCTCAGTTTCTAAGATACTGAAGTCTACAGGAAAGATGAACTCGTTGACCTTAATGAGCACATCTTCAACCATACCAAGTGGTTTCTTCATCGAATGATTAGCTAGCTGTAATGTGACCTTGGTAGGTTGAAGTTTTCCTAACCCCAGTTGCTGATAAACAATGTTAGAAAGTATGTTGACACTTGCTCCTAGATCAACCAATGCACTGTCAAATATAGTATTCCCAAGGGTGCATGAGATTGTGAAAAAACCTGAATGTTTGTATTTTACAAGTAAGGAGTTTGAGAGGATATGCTATATATTTGCAGTAAGAAAAACTTTCTCAGAAACGTTTCTTACTCGTTTCATAGTACGCAAATCTTTGAGGAACTTGGCATAAATAGGAACCTATTAAATAATATCAAGGAGTGGAATATTAACATTTACATACTAAAATATTTCAAGAATCTTCTCTACTTGCGGTGAAGGCTTCCAAAGCCTATTGGGATATGGTGATTTCGGCTTAGGAACAGATTCTTCCAAATGAGCATATGATGGTAATGGAGGTGATGGAGATGGACGTGGAGAAAGAGAAGGAAAGATGGTGTACCCTGCGGAATAGTTGGAGTGAGATTAGGGGGCATGGCTAGATTATTGTTCACTTTATTGCTAGATCTGAGCTTGTCAATGACATTGCATTGGTGAACATGAGATGGAACAAACTGAGATGAGTTAGAGCTGGGATTTATTATTGGTTGGCTCAGAAAGTTACCTAGACCCCGCTCATTCAATTGTGTGGCTAACTGTCCAACCCACTGCTTTATATTCTTGATAACTGAGAACTTGCAAGAAGTTGTTCGTAAGTCCGTTGTATAAAGTCAGATGACACTTACATTAAAATTTGCATTTGTGTGTCTAAATTGGACAATGTCTTGAAAATGTTCTCTATATTTCTTTCAAGTGTCGTTAGCTGTCTATCATAATCATTATTAGACCCCTGCTATGGATATGATTGATTATGCGCAGGTGGTCCATTCTAGTTGTTCTCTTGATTCGTAGCATTTGGGTGTTGATATACACCCATGTTAGATCTTGGAAACTGACCATTAGGTAGAGGCAGCATGTTAGGATTGGGGACTACCTGATATTGCCCTTGACCCATGAGAGATTTGGGTGATTCCTCCAATCCAAATTATATGCAGGAGTGTAAAGATTATTCATAGGTCGTTGATATAAGGCGTTAGCCTGCTCAAGTGTTAGACCCATGGGATCATTAATAATAGACACTCCTCCATAATATGATTTGGAGTTTCGCAATTAAAATATTTGGAAACTTGATTTTGATTTACTTGACTCACCGGTGGAGCGCTAGGAGTATCCAATGCCTCAATTCTTCTTATAAGGGCTGCAATCTTAATTTCGACAGCTATAGAGCTATCGACGCTGTGGATCCCACCCTTATGCTTAGAAATTGATGCATTGAGTTTCTTAGCGGGACTTTCCCACTGCATAATTTTCCACGATAGGTCTTCAAGGAAGTCCCACGCTTCATCCTCATTCTTTCTCATGAACTCCCCCTAACACATGACTCAAGAAGAGTTTTGAATGTGTAATCAAGTCATTCGTACACGATTTGACATAACCGCCACTTTTTTATCGCATAGTGGGGGTACTGAGCTAACAAATCTTTGAACCGTTCTAAGCATTTTCAGAAGGGTTCTCCTGGAACTTGACAGAATTGGTTAATTTAATTTTAAATTTTTTCCATTTTGTGCGTGGGATAATACTTCTTATGTAAAACTGTAACGAATTCATCGCAAGTAGTTATTGAATTAGTAGGCATACTGTACAACCATTTCTTAGCGTTATCTTTGAGAGTGAATGGAATTAAACGGAACATAATTCGTTCTCCAATAAGTGTTGCTGAAATTCACTGATAAAAATATATGCATTCTCAGAATCAGAACCAGTGAATTTAAAAAGCATGCTGACGTACTGCAAGTTCATAGTGATTAGCTGCTGCGTGTGGAAGTTTGATGTATGACAGTAGTGATGTGCGCAATAGGTAATATCGATCTGAATGATTGTGATCGGTTGATCCATCTTGTCTCCCATGAACAAATCTGATCTCACAAGTCGACCAAATTGATCACGGATCCAATATGGCATGAACCATTGACCATGAGTGGATATGTGAGTTTTCTAAACTAATGTAAGAAGTGAGGTGTGCTGAGATGAAATAGTAGAAGAAATATGATAAAAAAAATGTGATATTCTTTAGTTATTAATTTGTTTATTTATTTTTATTATTTTTTAACAAAACTAGAGACCTAAAATACAGAAAGGGAGAAAAATAGGGGATATTTTCATCTGAGGTTCTGCCAAATGGTGGCAATTGCTGTTGTTTGGCGGAAAAATCCAGAAGATTGGCTCCCTGCTTTTTGCAGTGTATTTTTGAGACTTCTCTCATCCTTTTTCACTTCCTGTATCTGAACTTTCGGGTCCCTGCACACTCAACACATACTGTTAACCTGCAAAATGTTAGAAAAAGAAACAAAACACCGTCGATACCCGGCAACGGTGCCAAAAACTTGATGTGTTTTATTTACTGTAAGCATGCAGTGTTAGTTGTACCGCTTTACAAGTCGTTCTCACAGGCATCTAGAGTGTTTTGCGATCTTTTTAATCCTATTTTTATAACAAGTTAACTATGAGTCTAGATTGATTTTGAGTTATTCTAATTAGTCTAGGATATGGAATCCACTACTTCACAACCAAATATTATCTATTTTATTTCCTTTCTTCCATAAAAATATGATATTTTAGTTTCATTCCTACTTGAAGCATCCTAACTATGGACTATCAAGCGTCTTGCAAGTATAATCCATCAAAATAATTACTTTTGAATATAAATAAACTAAATTATTAGATTAATCTAACAAAACGAATAAAAAATAACAACTCCAAACCTAACTAAGTATAGGCTATCAAAATACTTAAATTAAGCATATCCTATCAAAATTCTAATCTACGAATTCTTGTATTTTTATTGTTTCATAGAAAAATCCTACTTTTTTATTTTTATTTTAGAAAGAATACAAATAGAATAATATAAGGTTGATCCCTAGTTTCATCTACATACTAAGGCTAAGCTAATTAGCTACTCATATTTCTAGTTAACAAAATCCTATTTTTATTTGTGAAAGCTATAAAAAATTATATTTTGATTCAAAGCAAGAATAATGTATACTACAAAATAAATAAATCTATCTGGAAAATAATTAAATCTATCTAAAAAGAAATTAAAATATTTATACTTACTAAAATATACTTCTGAACAATGAAAAACCTTTGAAGCATGGTATAGTGGCTGTCACCCCTTCGGCAAAATCCTAATTTTATTAATTAATCAAGAGTACAAAGTAACATGATAATAGTCCTATGTTACAAGGATACAGCCAATATATAGGCCTCGGATAACCAAACCCTATTTTTAGTAAAACTAAATAACAACAAAATTATATGTAAATTCCTGTAAAAATTTCATCTAGAGTGGGCCCCAAAGTGCCGCTAATTGGCTTATCATTTCTTCTGCATGAAGTTCTGATCTCTTCCTTTTGATATGAATAACTGAGTTAGACTTTGGCTCTCTGCAACTTCATGTTCTTGTAATTTTGTTTACTTTTAACTCTTTTCTGGACTTGGTTCCTAATCGGGTTATGAGTTTACATCATCTCGTTGTAGGAATAGGTTTCACTTTAAAACACACTAAAAATACCCGAGTAGCATTATCTATATAAAAAAATAGATAATATGGAGGCTATAAATATAAGATATATGGCACTCATCACACACCCACACCTATATTTTTCTTGTTCTTGAGCAAAACCTAAATCTAAAAAGAAAAAAAAATTCTAACTTTTTTTCACAGAAATCGCAATTGCACTTAGCATGTGCAACAAGCCGTTAAACCTCTAAGCTACCCTAGTAAACGAGTGGTATCTCGTAAGAGTTTATAGTAAATATACCCACAAAATTCGTGAAGAAGTTAGATTCAGGAAATAAGAAAAGAAAAATAAGGATAACAAAAAATCAAGAAAAATAAAAAGAATTATACAAAAGAAAGAAAAATCTTCTTTTTTGAAATTTTCTTCAATTAATCTCACTAATATACAAACTCAAGAACACATTTAGATTTCAGTTTTCAAGTCAAGTATCATGTCAAATACACCTATCATTTTAATAAAAAGTTCAAATCCTATCTTTTAATATCCACTAGTAGATAATTTATTGGCTCCTACACAACTACGTGCACGTGTGATAGTCTACTTCGGCTTTGAACTCATACTCTAACTCATGATTCATCTCTTCTCTCTAAATAATTTTTTTCTTTTTTTTGTGAATATCTCACATTTCATGTAAAGATTCATACTTGTTTAGGCGCAAATACCCAATTACTCGAATCATACTCTTATATTTTTTAAGAATTATTGCCTTAATACCAGGCTCATCTTTTTTTTTTATTTAAGGATTATTGCCTTAATACTATGCTCATCCTTTTTTTTCTTTATTTTTCTTGTTTAGAGAGAGAACTCAATCATTATCATCTTTGTTCTTAACCTAATAGACTATTTTTAAGTAAAAAATAGATGTATACTTACTTCAAATTTACTATTAGCAGTATTTATTTTTTAGATTTTTATTTTTTCATAAAATTCTAAGTTATTATCTAATCTACTCTCCTAGCAAACTTCTAATTGAAATTTATTCTTTTATTTATAACTAGATTTATTAATTGAAGAAAATATTTTTGTATTTTTTAAACATTTTTTTAGATTTTTTAAACTTTGATTTAGATTTTTTTCGAAATTTTATTACACTAAAAACTATCCAAAGCGCAAAACAAAAAACTCAAAAAAAAATCTAAAAATAAAATAAAAATCCTAGAAAAAAACTAAAAATCCGAGAAAAATACGAAGAAAATTTTTTGAACCCACTCCCCCACACCTAAACTCATGTATGTCCTCATACACGAACCAAGGGTGGTAAAATAAATATGAAATCTATTGTACAAATATTATACAAATAATGAGAGTCGTGAAAAGTCATAATCTCAATATTGTCATCCTATTAACGCATGGAAAGCAGTTACGACCTCTCGATCGTTTCCCACTTTCATAATGTGTGCGTTTTAAATACGTAGTAAGTGTATTGTTGTGTCTCATCATCCTCCTATAAGTTACGAAATTACCTTTTAGTTTCTTATGCCGTCCTACTTTTTTCTTTGTCCACATGTAAGCACTAATAATTAGGTTAAAAAAAATCTTCATTATAAACCTGCCAATCATCGTTAGTAATAAGCACACATGTAGGAAGTTGGAGTTGGAGTTCATTATTGGTTGATTCAGAAAGGTACCTGGCCCCGCTCATTTAGCTGTGTGGCTAATTGTCCAACCTATTGCTCTATATTCTTGATTGACTGAGAACTTGCAAGAAGTTATTGGTCGGGGACTGTTGTATAAAGTCAGTAGACACTTTCATTAAATTTTGCATTTGTGTGTCTAAATTGGACGATGTCTTGAAAACATTCTCCACATTCCTTTCAAGTATCGTTAGTCGTCTATCATAATCATTATTAGACCCCTGCTGTGGATATGATTAATTATGCACAGGTGGTCTATTCTGGTTGTTCTCTTGATTCGTAGCATTTGGGTGTTGTTATACACCCACGTTAGGTCTCAGGAACTGACCATTAGGTGGAGGCTGCATGTTAGGGTTATGGCTCCCTTATATTGTCCATGAGAGATTTGGGTGATTTTTCCAACCCGGATTATATGTAGGAGTGTAAGAATTATTCATAGGTCATTGATATAAGGATTTAGTCGGATCAAGTGTTGGACTCATGGGATTTATTAATAATGGATACTCCTCTATAACATGATTCGGAGTTTCGCAATTAAAGCATGTGGGAACTTGAATTTGATTTACTTGACCCATTGGTGGAGTACTAGGAGTCTCCAATACCTCAATTCTTCTTTAAAGGCTGCAATCTTAACTTCAACAGCTATAGAGCTATCAACGATATGGATCCCACCCTTATGCGCAGAAGTTGATACATTTGGTTTCTCAACGGGACTCTCCCACTGCATAGTTTTTCATGATAGGTTCTCAAGAAAGTCCCACATTCATCTTCATTCTTTCTCATGAACTCCCCCCGACACATGGACTCAAGAAGAGTTTTGGATGTGTAATCGAGTCCTTTGTACACGACTGGACACAACTGTAACTTTTGTATCGCATGGTGAGGGCACTGAGCTAACAAATCTTTGAACCATTCCAAGTATTTTCAGAAGGGTTCTCCCAATACTTAACAAAATTGGTTAATTTGATTTCAAATTTTTATCGTCTTGTGCGTGGGATAATACTTCTTAAGAAAAATTGTAACGAATTCATCTGAAGTAGGCATACTGTACAACCACTTTTTGGCATTATCTTTGAGAGCGAATGGAATGAAGTGAAACTTAATTGCGTCCTTCGATAAGCGTTGCAGTTTAATCATCACGCACACTTCCTGAAATTTACTAATAAAGATATATGCATCATCAGAATTAGAACCAGTAAATTTAGGAAGTATGCTGATGTATTGCGATTTTAGTTCATAGTGATTACCCACTGTATATTGAAGTTTGATACATAAAGGTAGTGATGTGCACAATGAGTAACATCGATCCTAAAAGATCAGGATCGGTTGGTCCATCTTGTCTCCCATGAACAAATCTGATCTCACAAGTCGGCCAAATTGATCAGGGGTTCAATATGGCATGAACCAGCGACCGTGAGTGGATGCGTGAGTTTTCTAAACTAATGCAAAAAGTGAGGTGTGGTGAGATGAAACAGTGGAAGAAATATAATCTAAGAAAAATTTTAAATAGTTTTTTTAAATATTTTTAACAAACCAGAGACCCAAAACACAGAAAGGGAGAGAAATAGGGGATATTTTCACCTGAATTGCCGCTAAATGGCGTCAATTGCTACTGTTTGGCGGCAAAATCAGGAAGATTGGCTCCCTGCTTTTTGCAGTGTACTTCTGAGACTTCTCTTATCATTTTTCACTTTCTGTATCTGAACTTCCAGGTTTCTGCACACTCAATACACATTGTTAACCCGCAAAACATTAGAGAAAGAAAGAAAATACCATCGATCCCCAGCAATGACGCCAAAAGCTTGATGTGTTATGTTTACTGTAAGCATACAGTGTCGGTTGTAATGCTTTATAGGTCGTTCCCACAGTGATCTAGAGTATTTTGCGATATTTTTAATCCTATTATTCTAACGAGTTAACTATAAGTCTAAATTGAATTCGCGTTATTCTAATTAGTCTAGGATATGGAATCCACTAGTTCACAACCAAATATTATCTATTTTATTTTCTTTCTTCTATAAAAATATGATCTTTTAGTTTAATTCCTACTTAAAGCATCCTAAGTATGGACTATCAAGTGTCGTGCAAGTATAATCCATGAAAGAAATTACTTTTGAATAGAAATAAACTTAATCATTAGATTAATTCAACAAAACAAATAAAAACCAACAAATCCAAACCCTAAATAAGTTTAGGCTATCAAAATACATAAATTAAGCATAATCTATCGAAATTCTAATCTACGAGTTCTTATAATTTTATTGTTTCATAGAAAAATCCTATCCTTTTTATCTTTATTTTAGAAAGAACACAAATAGAATAATATAAGGTTGATCCCTTTTCATCTACATTCTAAGACTAATCTAATTAGTTATTCATACTCCTAGTTAACAAGATCATATTTTTATTTGTGAAAGGCATAAAAAATTCTATTTTGATTCAAAGCAAGAAAAATCTATACTATAAAGCAAATAAATTTATACTAGTAAGTAATTAAATTTATCTAAAAAGCAATTAAAATATTTATACTTAATAAAACACACTTTTAAACAATGGAAAACCTCTAGAGTACGGTATAGCAGCTGTCACCCCTTCGGCAAAACCCTAATTTTATTAATTAATAAATAATACAAAATAACATGATAATAGCTCTAGGTTACAAGGATATGACCAATATATGGGTCTCGGAGAACCAAATCCTATTGTTAGTAAAACTAAATAATAACAAAATTATATCTAAGTCCCTGTAAAAGTTTCATCCATAGTGGGCCCTAAAGTGCCGCTAATTGGCTTATCGTTTCTTCTGCATGAAGTTCTGATCTCTTCCGTTTAATATTAATGATTGTATTGGATTTTGGCTCTCTGCAACTTCATATTCTTGTAATTTTTTTTCACTTTTAACTCTTTTCTGGACTTGATTCCTAATCGAGCTCTGAGTTTATACCATCTCCTTGTAGAAATAGGTTTCACCTGAAAACATACAAAAAATACCCTAATAGTATTATTTATATACAAAAATAGATAATATGAAGGTTATAAATATACATTATATGACACTCATCAGGTGTATAGTCACATATGCCGAGATGATAAGGTTCGGATCATGGGGTGACTCGTCTAGCTAATAGATAGAGTCGATTGGTATAGGCACATAGTCACACATGTCAAGATAATTGGGTTTGGATCATAGGATAACTCATTTGGCTGACAGATAGATTTGGTTGACAGAGGCACATAGTAACACATGCCAAGATTATTGGGTTAGAATCATGGGGTGACTCGTCTAGATAACAGACAGAGTCAGTGATTGGGTTAAGATTACAAAAAAATTTGTTTGTTATAGTGTGTGAGATAACTCAGATTTTGCTATAAGAAATAAGAGCTTAACATGACAAGTTTGATCATATGAAGTGATATAGGTGAGATGATTTAAATCTTACTATCAGAGATAAGAGCTTAACATGACAGGTCAACGTGATTTTAGAAAAGCTCCAGCTATCAATAGATTTGGTGTGTCTTTACCAATCGCCATTTGTATTGGGCTAGCTATACTATTTCCCTCAGCATGATGAATTTATCGAGAGTTTTGTTTCGGCTTAAATATCAAACGTTCTCTCTTTCCTTCGCACTTCATCGTTCAGTTAGAGCTTCATGTTGTTCAAACTGAACTTCTCACTTCATGTTGAGGTGCTTTGCCCAGAAATCATCTTTGACTAGCTACAATTCTTCTTCATTTTCTTCTTTTTGATGTGCGGAGACCATATTGACAGAGACTTCGCAAAAAATGGCTCCAATGCTTACATCTGAATCCCATCATAACAATTCAAATGAATGAGTTTGTCAAAGCTCTTCAGAATTTGTTTCTGAAAGGTTCTCGGAAGTAGTAACTGTAACGCTCTACTTTCGTAGTATGCAAAGCTGGAACGTTCGGCATCGAATGATAATTTGACAAGCCTCAGTAAATATTACAGTCATATTACAACAGAAATATGGGCAAAATATAAAAATAAACAATAAATTTTTTATTTAAAATAATATTTTTGCTGTAATATGACTGTAATATTTACCGAGACTTGTCAAGTTATCATTCGATGCCGAACGTTCTAGTTTTCCACACTATGGAAAGTGGGGCAGTACAAGTGGTATCAAAGCCAGGTTTCGATCCTGGGACCTGTGGGTTATGGGCCCACCATGCTTCCGCTGCGCCACTCTGATAGTACTTCCAGCCGAATTTCTTCTTTGGGCACACACAACCTATTGCCAAATCGAAGAGATCCATCTGTATGAATAAATAAATCTGTCGTCTATCCTTCTTCTACTTGTTTTCTGAACCTTTGCAACTTAGGATCATTTTTTGGGCTTCTTTAATCTTCTCTACCAATGGAGGTTGGAGTTGCAAGGCTAGCATTTGCATCTCAGCACCGGGTAGGATAATTTCTAATTCTAAATGTATAATTTCCTCAAGTAGCCCCTTTTGCTGAGTTAGAAATATTGCTATAGGCTTCTGCTCAAGGCATCTGGAACCACATTGATCTTACAATGATGGTATTGTAAATTGATATCATAATCTGTCATCAATTCGAGCCACCTTCTCTGTCTCATATTGAGTTCCTTATGTGTGAATATATACTTAAGATTCTTATGGTCTGTATAAACTTCAACTCTTTTACCCAATAAATTATACCTCCAAATAACGCGAAAATCACACCTGCAAGCTCCAAATCATGTGTGGGATAGTTTTTCTCATGCGGTCTCAATTGTCGAGAAGCATAAGCTATTACTCGTCCTCGTTGCATCAACACACAACCTAGCCCTCTGTCGGACGCATCACTGTATACAACCATTCCTTTGGTTCCTTCTGGTACAGTTAACACTGGTGCTATTGTGAGCCTCCTTTTCAACTCATTGAATACTGCATCACATTCAATTATCCAGTCATACCTCTCTCCTTTCCTCAGAAGCTTGGTCAGGGATCCTGCAATCTTAGAAAAGTCTTAGACGAACTTTCGATAATAACTTGCTAATCCGAGGAAGCTCCTAACCTCTGAAATATTTTTTGGGATTGACCAATCCTTCACTGCTGAGATTTTGCCAGGATCGACTGAGATTCCATTTTGGAAAACAATGTGTCCCAAAAATGAAACACTCTTCAGCTAAAATTCGCATTTGCTGAGCTTCCCATATAGCTTCACCTTCCTTAGTATCTCCAAAACTATTCTTAAGACTTAATGTGATCCTCTTCGGTCCTAAAATACACCAATATGTCATCTATGAACACCACAATGAATTTATCTAAATATGGAATAAAAATTCGATTCATCAAGTTCAAAAATATTGCAGGTGCATTCGTCACTCCGAATGGCATCACTAAGAATTCAAAATGCCCATATCGAGTTTGGAATGTTGTTTTAGGAATGTCTGACTCCTTCACTTTCACTTGGTGATACCCAGACTTAAGGTCCAACTTGGAAAACACCCTAGCACCACCAAGCTGATCGAACAAGTCATCAATTCTCGGTAGTGAGTATCGATTTTTGATAGTGACCCTGTTTAATCCCCTATAATCAATACATAATCTTTTACCTCCATCTTTCTCCTCAGTCAAAATTACTGGTGCACCCCAAGGGGAAGTACTCGGTCTAATGAAGCCTTTAGCTTCCAATTCGTCTAATTGCACCTTCACTTCTTTTAGCTCTACTGGCCCCATTCGATATGGTGCTTGAGAGATTGGGGTACTGCCAGGAAGAAGGTCAATTGCGAACTCCACGACCCTGTCTGGTGGTAATCCTGAGAAATCTTCGAAAATGTCTAGAAACTCCGATACCACTGGAATACCATGCGGCATGGCATCCAATTGGACAATTACTCCTTTCGTAGGTCGAGCTCTAAACTCTGCAGGTTTCTTGTTACTGCTGCCCTAATGAATTCGAACTCCGGATGATTTGGTATCTTGAAGACAACGCTTCTCCTCCGGCAATCAATAATTGCATGAAAGGTTCTCAACCAATCCATTCCCAATATCACGTCAAATCTGTGATTATCGATAATTAGGAAATTAGTATAAATTTCCTTCTTACAAATTACTACAGGATACAATCTACACATTTGACTAGGGATGATACCCCTATTGCCTGTACTTATGTTCCATTTAATGTCTAGGTTATCATAAGGTATGGCATGTAGTGTCACAAATATAGAAGAAATAAAGCAATGTGATGCTCCTGAGTCAAATAAAATTGATGCGGGTGCATGATTGACTAGTATCATACCTGCTACCATGTCATCTGACTTCTCTGCTTACTCTGCAGTTAGGTTATATGCTTGTCCACGTCCCATGTCTACTACCTTATTCTTCTTAGCCTGCTCATAATCTCTATTCTGAGCTGGAAGTGGTCACCTATTATGAAAGTCATTCTAATCTTTTTTTGACTGTTGTTGTTGTTGAGATACTGGAAGGCGAGGCGTTGGTCCCAGGTATTGCCTAGCATTGTCGCCTACATTGGAACAAGTATATAACGCTTTCCACATCTCACAATTAAAACAATATGTACATGATGAGAGGCAAATCGTGGACTATTTAAAACTGAGATCGGACCAGACCTCTCTTATCCAGAAGAACCAGTTGCCATACTTGACCGTATAGAGAAGACTTTGAAGAACAAATTAATTCCGCTTGTGTTGGATTCTTGGAAGCGACATTCGAGCTGGGAGGCGACCTGGGAGCGAGAAGAAGACATTCGGGAATGATTTCCACACTTATTTAAGTAAAGATATAACTCCTCAACATCATTTGAATTTAAAAAAATTTCGATGACGAAATTTTTCTTAAGGGGGTAAGAATGTAACAACCACTTTTTTTATTCATTTTTTTTTTTTACTTCTTCTAAAAAAATGAAATTTGAAATGAAAAAAGGTTTTTTATGAAATCATATCTAATGTGATGAGGAATAGAAAGGTGGTTGAGTCTAAACCAAATTCTTAGATTTACCCTTATCTAGGAATTAGTTATTTGAATCTCCAACTAATAAGATTCTATCTTAACTATCTAACCTCCTATAATTAAATAAAAATAAATACCCTCCTCTTTTCTGGAACATAGAGAATTTTAGAACGTACGGGAGGAAGAGAAAAAGGAAGGAAGAAAAAAAAAAGGAGGAAAGAAGAAATTCATGCAAAGGTGAGTTCTTTTGATTCACTATAACATGCTACAATTATATTTATTTCTATATAGTTACTGTGTTTATTTCTCCAGTTTGTATTATCCTCTATCTGATTTGCAACTGTTAAAATAAGATTTTATCTTGTCCTTGTCTAATTAATTTTGTAGTTTATTGTGATAATATGTGTTTACTACGTGATAAATTCAAGCAATGAGATTATTTATTCTCTATGCAATACCACTGCTCAAATCAGACACTTACTATAAGCAAGCCCAATGTGGTACACTGTTTACATTTTCTTCTGATCTGTTATAGAATAGTTTGCCAAATTAATTTTTCTTTGTAAATACTTTCCTCATAGGTAGACACTACAATGAAAGATAAGAACGTGTGTAAATTTAAATTAAATATATGTAGACAAAGATACTGATTAATGTCGTATTGATTTAGAATGACACTTTGATCTTTCTTAATTCTTCATATTTCATTATAGCTTTAAATTGTCATCTCAAATCAGTTTGAAGTTTTTGGATGCTAACTGTATTATAATTTCGGTCAGATTCTCTACTTTTGACAAATATATTACTTTCTTATGTGCATCTAATTTTGGTCCTTTGTAGAAGTTCTAAAAATCAACGTTAAGAATTGGAGTTATGAACTTTGTAGAATTCATAATTAAAATTTAAATGCTAAAGTCCACAAATTTATGGATTGTCCCTCTAAAATAAAGGATATAAATCTGTTCTGTTCTGAACATAACACTATTCTGTGTTCTGCTCTGTTCACATAACTGAACTATCCTGTTCAAAACTAAACTGTTCTGTTCAGAACTAAACAGTCTGTTTTGACTGTTCTGTTCATGAAAAAAACACAGAACAGTGTTATGTTAAGAACAAAACAAGTTTATATCTTCTTTTTTTTGAGAGGGACAATCCATAAATTTGTGAACTTTAGCATTTAAATTTTAATTATGAATTCTACAAAGTTCATAGCCCCAATTCTTAACGTTGATCTCTAAAACTTTTACAAAGGACTAAAATTAGATGCACATAATAAGGTAATATATTTGTCAAATGTAGAGAATCTGAACGAAATTATAATACAGTTAGCATCCAAAAACTTCAAACTGATTTGTGATGACAATTTAAAGCTATAATGAAATATGAAGAATTCAGAAAGATCAAAGTGTTATTCTAAATCAATACGATATTAATCTGTCTCTTTGTCTATATATATTTAATTTAAATTTATACACGTTTTTATCTTTCATTGTAGTGTCTACCTATGAGGAAAGTATTTACAAAAAAAAATTGATTTAGCAAACTATTCTATAATAGAACAGAAGAAAATGTAAATAGTACACCTCATTGGACTTGCTTATAGTAAGTGCCTGATTTGAGCTGTGGTATTGCTTAGAGAATAAATAATCTCATTGTTTGAATTTATCACGTAGTAAGCACATATTATCACAATAAACTACAAAATTAATTAGACAAGGACAAGATAAAATCTTATTTTAACAGTCGTAAATCAGATAGAGAATAATACAAACTGGAGAAATAAACACTGTAATTATATAGAAATAAACATAATTATAACATGTTATAGTGAGTCAAAAGAACTCACCTTTACCTGAATTTCTTCTTTCCTCCTTTTATTTTCTTCCTTCCTTTCTCTCTTCCTCCCGTACATTCTGAAATTTTCTGCGTTCCACAAGAGAGGAGGGGATTTTATTTTTATTTAATTATAGGAGGTTACATAATTAAGATAGAATCTTATTAGTTGGGGATTTAAATAACTAATTCCTAAATAAGGGTAAATCTAAAAATTTGGTTTAGACTCAACCACCTTTCTAAATTCTCATCACATTAGATATGATTTCATAAAAAAAAACCTTTTTTTTTCCTTCCAAATTTTATTTTTTTAGAAGAAGTAAAAAAAATAAATGCATAAAAAAGTGGATGTTACGGTAACATATCCTAAACCCCTACCAGTCTTATTATAGGAATCTAGTATTTTTCCTTTTGGGACAAAAAGTCGAAGCATAGCTCTTCTTCCTTTTCCAAAATTCAATCCTTTACTTTCGGCTAAGCTATATCCCATCATTTTATCATTTTATTGGAGTTTTTATCATAATGGAAGAACTCAGGGTTTTCCTATTCTTCCTCAGAATCTAAACATTTTTCTATACTATTGTTTGCTTTCTCAAATAATATAGGATTTTGACCTTTATATTTGGGAGGACATTCAAAGATCGCTTTACTCGCATATCCATCATCATCACTTTTTATACAAAAGGATGATCGGATGGGTGCTTGGAATAATGCTAAGGAGTATATTTTGTTTAGTTGATCACTGACCGCGTCAGTACTAGTACTTGAGGGTTCAGAATCAACACTAGACGAATAAGCAAACTCTATATCTTAATTAATTACCCACTTGCTATCAGAATTAGCGGTGTTATTTACATCAAGGCCTTCAAGGCTTATTACAATGGATTCAATTTCCCAATTTTTATCATCGAATCTCAAATCTTCTGTTCCTAATTCAGTATCGGCCTCATTGCCACTATCGAATTCCTCCAGGGCAGGTTGCTCAGCTACTTCGAATGTATCTTAATATAGCAGTGCATCAATAAAGTAGTTTTCAATCCCTTTAAAGGGTTGCTTTTCTACCACCAGGGTCTTCACATTTTCGTCTTTGTCCACATACTTCAAACATTGGTGAAGTGTAGATAAGATTGAGGTGGATCCATGGCTTTCCAAGTAAAATGTTGTAAAACGTGTCAGTATCTATCATATAGCATGTGACTTCTATCTTTAGATTAGTAATCTGGCATTTCGACTTCAATTTGCCCAAGGGTTTACTACCATTAGCATTAAATCCAAAAATGGTAGTATTTGTTGAAGCCAGCCTGCTAATTGGGACTCCTAAATACTGCAACATTTTTCTTGGCATTATGCTTAGAGCGGATCCTGGGTCGAGTTGAATTTGGTCAATCTTGATTGACCCTATGCAGCCTTTGTAATACAAAGGTCAGTGATGATTATTATTCTTCATTTGCATATCTTCTAGAGAGAAAGTTATGCAAGGTATCTTCTTAGAAGTCTGATGACATGCTTCACAGACTTCTTCCTCTTCATTTGTTTTAGGAATTTGAGCCAGAAACACATCAGAATCTTGCATAGATTCTCTTAAGACTTCCCTTGTTTGCTTAGACAGCCTTAGGAGTTCGTTCAAAGTGATTCTTATAGGAATATTGGCCAATTGTGCCATCACATCGAATTGGAAAGGATTCTTAGAATTTTCATCTGGCTCTTTTTCTTTAGTTTTAAGAACTTTGTCAAATCTAAACTCTTTCTACTTGTTCTTCTTTAGAGGCTGAGGTTCAACCATTTGTCCATAATTTTTCAAGTAGTATTTCCTTGAATGAGTCCCGGAAGGTTTCCACTGGTCTTTATTAATTGCCAAGGATTCTTTGATCTCCTCTTCTGAGTCTGAGAGAGGATGAACTCTTGCGTCATTTTTAGAAATTGCAGTGACAGCATTGGAAGTAAGCACTTTCCTTTTGACCTCTTCTTAGATAAACTTGAACTCCATTGCTCGTTTTTGAGGTCTGGATGCACTCATATTATCTCTCCTTTAGAGGTTTCAAAAGGAGATATCCTTTTGTTTTGTTTTGATGAGGATCATAATTTACAACCCTCATTGTGCCTTTAGGAATTGGTTGTACTCCATCTTAAATAGTTGACTCTATCCAGTCTGGAGCCTTTCTAAACTTAAAAGTCACCATGTTTGTTGTCACATTCTTCCGATCTTCTCGCAGCTTGATGATATTAGCATCCACCAGAGCTTGGATTTTATCCTTTAGATTATAACAATTTTCGGTAGGATGATTAACATTCCTGTGATACATACAGTAATTGGGATCGCTACCTTTCTTGCTTACTTAGGTTGCTTCGACTCTGGTAGGTTTAACATATTCTTCGTCATGAGCAGATTAAAAATAGTAGTAGTATGCTCATCTTTGAAAGAATATTGTTTCTTAGGAACTTGTGATTGAGGAGGAGTCCTTGGAGGAAGCTTGGTCAGACTGGGAGTATCTACTACCATCGTCTCTATCACTTTTGGATGAGACAACTGAGGTGTTCCTGGATTGTTTCTCCTTTGTCTCCCTCCTCCTTTAGCCTCGAGCCTCTGTGTAGTTTTTTCGACTTCTTCGGCTTAAAGTGAGAGATCTTTCTAAGTGAAGGACTTTACAGCCCCCATTCTAGCGAGGATCTTGGTGGAGAGATTATGTCTGCAGATCTCCACTAAAGTCTTTTCAGGCATTTCATATGGACACCTTAGAGAATCATTCCTAAATCTCTTGATGAATTCTCGAGCTGACTTTCCTTTCTTTTGCTTCGTGGCAATGAGTGCTGGCATTGAGATCTCCATGTCATCTTCATAGAACCTTATCAAGAAAGCCTTTTCCATATCGTTCTACGAGTTAATGGCTCTTGATGTAATAATTTAACTGCAAGTGTACAGTATCGGTTGTAGCGTTTTACAGGTCGTCCCACAGAGATCTCAGGTGTTTTACGATTCTTGCTATTCCTATTATTCTAACGGACTAACCAAAGATTCATCTAATTAGTTTAGAATCTAGAATCCACTAGTTTCTAACCATATATATACTTCTATTACCTTCTTATATCATAAAAATTCGATCTTTTAGTTTTAGTCTTTATTTATAGTGCAAAAAGTATGATCTATCAAGTAGTGTGTAAGTATAACTTATCAAAAAAACTACTTTTTATGAAAGCAAACTAAATCATTATATAATTCGATAAAGAAAATGAAAATCAATAACCGCAAACCCTAACTAAGCATAGGCTATCAAGAAACTTAACTCAAGTATAACCTATCAAAGTATTAATCTACGAGTTCTTGTATTTTAATCTTTTCATAGAAAAATTATGTCTTTATTATTTTAATTAGGAAGAAAATATTAGAGAGCAACTACTTGGTAGATTCTAGTTTCATCTAAATCGTAGAGCTATGCTAAATTAGCTACTCATAATTCTAGTAAGCAAAATCCTATTTTTATTAATGTAAACAATTAAATCTAATCTAGAAAGCAATATAAATATAAACTAGAAAGCAATTACAAGAGATTAGCTAAAAAAAATTGATGAACAACAAAAGTTACCTCTGGAGTCGGTATTGTGGCCGTCACCCCTTCAGTAAACCCTAATTTTTATTAATTAAAAAGTACATATAAAATTACATCTAAAAAGCTCTCCCAATTTATAAGGATTCATGGGGTATTTATAATCTAAACACAATCCTACTTCTACTCAAACTCAATACAAAAAATATAATCCTAATCTAACACAAACTAATATCAAGATATATAATCTTAATCCAATCCATAGGTATTAGAAACCAATAGTTGAGATTAGAAAGTATAAAATATTAATTTTTGGGTCCAAAACCCGACATTAATTTCAGCACACCCGTAGCCCATTGGATCAGATTTTCCACTCTACAGTGCTTCAGTAAAATAACCATAGCTTTTGCATACAAACTCAGATTGATCTATTCTTAGACTCATTTCGAAGATAATTATGAAATATACAAATTTTACCTACATGAATATTTCCAGTTTAAACTTTATCTTGGTCGAATATACTCCTGAACTTTCTGCTGCTACACTTGAGTTTCTACCTTCATCTTAATTAAGTTTCTTTACTCATATTCTTGATAAATTTGCATCTTCTTCTTATTTTCCTTGAGAATCTTTTATTACCTATAAAAACACACTAAATATACCCGGTAGCAATTAATTATATACAAAAATAGATAAAATATGGGAAAAATGCAAAATATGATACTAATCAGCTCCCGGTTCCAATTTTCAGAACCACTCAAATGCTAGACTCATGAGTGTAGTAACGAGAACTCGTGTGATGATTGGGTCATTCTCAGTCAAATGACCCGTTTGTGATTTGAAGTAGTAAAGGTGCTAATTTGGCGAACCTTTACTATCGAAGGATTTGAGTTTCAAAGACTTGTAATTTTCCAAGAATTGTATACTTTCCCATTCTATCGGATACGGCCTCACAACCCCTAGGTCTTGAAAGTTGTTTCTATGCATAAGAGTATTGAGTTGATTCTAAAAAGTTCCCAACAAGGTGGCATTTGGATTAGCTTCATGTTTTGAATTCCTAGATTGATGTTCAGAACAATTATATTTTTCTTTGCAATGATCCTCGTTGTCACCATCAGTATATTCAGGAGGAGTATGAGGTTCATCTTCTTTTCCCTTCTCTTTATCCATCTTCTGGTTATGGGGACCTTTAGTGGAGGATTCCCCTTCGTCCTTCATTTTCCTCTCGTTGATCAGGAGTCAGAACATATCCCTGATCTTATCTATGGTACTCTGCTGCTGGTTGATATTGTTTTGTTCATCCATCCTCCTCATGAATTCATCTGAAGTTACGTCGTGTGTGCAAAGGCGGACTCCTCCAGGAATGAGTCCAAAGTCTGAGACTCGGCCACAACAGAGGTTTCTGTTTCCTCTTCTTAAGAAGATCCTCCAGCCATCTTTCTATAGTGCAACGATATTATTACTCCTTTCTTGAGTCGGGTGTTTTGAAAGATACCCTGCATCTCATTGAATACAATTATCAAGCTAGAAGAGTGTTCAAAGTCTGATGAATCCATTCAAGAAAGGTTCTTCATTTTCTTCTTCTTCTTTCCTCCAAATGTTATCATATTGGATGATATTTTAAAGAATTCTGGTTCAGAAAACTCATGTTTGACGGTGAATTGTCTTCTCTTTGAAGGTTGAACTGGATACGACACCAGTCTATTGAAGACAAACAACAGTTATAACGCAGTGACAATGGGATAGCACTGTGTAGATCAACTGTTCACAACTACAGTGAGATTTCTGGGATTCTTCTCTTTTCTTGTTGAGAAATTCCCTCGAGTCTCCTGAATTGGAACTCATTTTCTTATTATCGGAGGCAACTTCTCCTCTAAATAGTATATTCGGGATAGGAGTTTCTACTACCTTAAAAATTTGAGGAGCAGACTTTACTCTAGCCATGGTGGCTGAAGGATGAGTTTTGGATGAAGCCGAGACCGAATGTCCTTGAGCCTTTGGAGTTGGTTCTTTTTTAGAAGCACGGGTCAGAGAGCCGCGCTTTCTATTGAAATGCGAATTTGAGATCTGCGTCCGGCTTCAGGAATGCGAGTTTGAGACTTGCGTTTATCTTCTGCGATGCAACCTTGAGGTCTGTGTTTTGCTTCAAAAACACGAGTGTGGGCCCCATGTTTAGTTTGTAAAACGAGGATATAAACTCCGTGCTTGTGGTCAAAAATGTACTTGGTGGGCAAGCGGAATTTTCTTATAGGAAATGCATATAAACTCATCTGCATCTTGATCCAGCTTCTAGATAGGGACCACAACTTTGCTCTTTGGTTGCCACATACAAATTGGAACTTTGCGTGGTGGTTCCATGATAGTTGGTTTTTCTTTCATGGCTCTGCGGATAATATGAGCCTTACTTCTTCTCAGCTTTTTTCTCATGGTGCGAGTGAGAAGAACCTTATTTTCAGTATCATCTCCTTGAAAGTTGGAGAATTGTCATTTCCCTTTGTTATTGCAGGAATTATGACCTATTTCCTTGGGATCCTTGTGAGTCTTGAGTGGGAGGGACTCGGAGCCTTGTGCTGCTAGAGGAGACATCTCTCCTTTGAGACTGGACTGGTCTGAGGAGTCTTTTGACAAGACCATCATTTTTGGAGCCTCATTGGAGGTTGTACTGTTTGAGACCATGCGGCATTTTCGCAAGGATCCTGGGCTCATGGAAAAAGAGGAGAGGAATTCCTCATATTTCTCTTGGTTGAACTCAATGACAAGTGACTCGACCATGGTGCCAACTAGAATTTCGTCGGATTGAGCTACAACTATATCATCGGAGATGATAGGTGTCCCCAGTGGAGTCGCCAATTTTCTGCTTGCCATGAAAATTTAATTTCTTTTATTGATAACCTTTCAATTAAAGAGATTAGAATTTGAACGATTTTTCATTTACAGAAGATGAGGAAAATCTAATTTCCTTTTTGTTTAAAACTTAGTTCTGTAGTAGCTGTGGAGGAAGATCTTACTCTCTGTTAACACTTTGAACGAGTTCTTCAGTTGGTACTTTGTTTTTTGTAAAGCTCTTGGATACAAGGACTCTAGATCTTTAGCATAAGTGCTCAAATAGAGATAATCCCACCGGATGCCCATGTATAAATGTCTGTAACTCTTTTTCAGCCCAGCTTTCGGCTATTTATAGAGGTTTGGAAGACCTTTTAATTGGTGTAACGGTCCAATTAATGGCCTCCTTGATTAAGGATTAATTCTTTGTCTTTTAATCTGTTGGATTTGTGTTAAATCATTCAAGATTTGTAACCGACGTATTTAATTCTTTGGATTTGTAACTAAAATGCAGATCCCTGGAGTTCGCATATTGGTTGTATTTAGCTCTAAATATGAGCTCAGAAGACATTAGTCACTGATCTCTCTATAGTAAATGATCCGTGTTTGAGCTTTCAGCAACATGTATTATTTGATAAGACCGGCGTTTGGGTATAAATGATGATAATTTTTATCCTTTAAGAGTTTAGAATGAAAACACATCCCTCTAGAGTTCGCGTGAATTATGTTTAGCTCTAGTCATGAGCTAAGAATCTAACTAAAATCACGGATCTCTGTTTAGATTGATAATCTGTATTTAAGTTTATTAGTTGGGCCCGTCTTTTTATTGAAAAGGGGTTATCTTTGGCTTTTATGTGCTTTCAAGGATCACACCATGATCTCGCACTTGAGTTGCGGATTAGATCCACATTTTAATGCCACTCTAAGAGTTTGTGCGGATCATTCTTTTAAAATGCGACCCTGTGGGGCCACCTTTGTTAGTCCAATTTGCGGATCACTCTGGCTGAAGGTCCATATTTTGGGTTGTTTTGAAAGATAAAATGCGAATCTGTGAGAGTCACGTTTTAACTTTTCTTGACTAGAAAAATGCGGATCTCTCTATGAGAGATGATTCACGTGTCAGCTAATTTTTCCTATATCATTATAAATTCTTCTTTTCTTTTCTTTCTTTCTCAAAATTTTCACTAACAGTGAGTTGTCGAGGATTTTACTTCTTCATGGTTGTTTATATATAATATTTCTTTAAAAACTTGTCATTTATAAGTATCATCATTCTGTCACCGTCTTGATTGATTCGACGGTAAGTTCCATTTAAGTAAACCATTTCTACTACAAAGGGCCCTTCCCATTTAGGTTCAAACATCCATTTGGTTTTATAGGTCATAATCATTGGTCTCTTAATGGGTACGATCAATTCTCCTTCTTTGAAAATTCTTTATTTAACTTTCTTATTAAACGCTCTTGAGATGTGCGCTTAGTAAAATTCAATTTGCTACTGTGCTTTCAACACTTTTCATCAGAGCTTTCAACTCATGAAGCCGTTGTCAATGCTTCTCTTTAGTCGTCATTCTCGTAGCCCTTGCTATTTGAAAAGATGGGATCTAAATTTCATGTGGTAAGACAGCCTCACAACCATATACCAAAGAAAACAATGTAGCTTTTGTCGGGGTCCGCACCATGGTTTGGTAAGCCCATAGGCACTCTTCTAACTTTTCATCTCAATTGCGTCGACTCGAAAAGATGAATTTCTGGAGGAGTTTTACAATGATCTTGTTAAAAGCTTTGGCTAATCCATTGGCTGTCGGGTTATAGGGTGTCGAATCCATGTCTTGGATCCTAAATTTTTTGCAGAATTGAACGAAGCGCTGACTAACGAATTGGGGTCCGTTATCATGGAAGACTTACCAAGGCACACCGAAGCAATAAATTACATGTAGTTTGATGAATTTAATTACATCCGCTGTCTTTACTTCTCTCATAGGGACGATTTCTGTCCACTTAGAGAAATAGTTAGTTATTACCAGTATGAACCGATGTCCTTTGAAGGATGATGGAGTGATTGGTCCAACAATGTCCATGCCCCAAGTTTCAAATGGCCAACTTGAAGTCGAAGTATGTAGGTATTTTGATGGTTAATATATGAAAATTATGTACACTTGGTAGGCATGGCAGCACCTCGCATATGCTATTGCGTGATCATTTTGGGCAAGAGGTATCGCAGTTTTTTGATATGATTCTAGAGTTTTGGTCCTGACTGATGGGCTCCATAAGTCCCATCATGGGTTTCCTTAACTACTTCTTGGGCCTCTCTTTTTGACAAGTAGTGAAGTAGGATTCTATTGTGAGATTTTTGATTTAGGGTTTGCAACATTGCGTTATAACAGAATTTGGTTGCCTTCTTTCTTATTGAAGTAGCTTTTTTGGAATCTTCTGGGAGGATGCCATATGATTCATAGTCTATAAGCAGGAAGCACCAATCCCAAGATTTGAAGTTTATCCTAACCTGATATGCTTCGCTTACTTCCAATACTGTCTTGCGGCAAAGAAGTTCATGGCTCATAATGATAACATGTTTGGTTGACCCAGCAAGTAATGCCAAAGTTGCAGCCAATGAGGCAGGGGCATCGGTGTACATGTTTTCATGTCTAAGTACATGATCAATATAAAATTCTTCAAACTTTTTGGCCAGATCTATCACTGCTTCATGATAAGGTATGAGAACTTCATGCTTAACCTCGTATTCCCTCGTCATGTGGTTGATGATTAGCTTCGAGTTATTGTACACTTCAAGATGCCTTATTCCCAATTGCCAAGCTATCTGGAGGCCGACTATAAGTGCATCATATTTAGCTATATTATTTGTCCACGACTCAGTTAGTGAATATTCCTGAGGTATCACATGCTTATAAGGAGATACTAGTATGATCAATATAAAATTCTTCAAACTTTTTGGTCAGATCTATCGCTGCTTCATGATAAGGTATGAGAACTTCATACTTAACCTCGTATTCCATCGTCATGTGGTTGATGATTAGCCTCAATCACCGTACGCTTCAAGATGCCTTATTTCCAATTGCCAAGCTATCTGGAGGCCGACTATAAGTGCATCATATTTAGCTATATTATTTGTCCACGGCTTAGTTAGTGAATACCCCTGAGGTATCACATGCTTATGAGGAGATACTAGTATGATCCCCGCTCCGGCTGAATCCCTTTTTGTTGCTCCATCAAAAAATAATTGCCACATCTACCCTTCCGAGACCATGTTGACCTCTGCAAATTCATCTAAAACATCATTACAGAGCTTGGAATTTTCTGATATGGGATATTCTGAAAGAAAGTCTGCTATGCTTGGCCCTTTGTTGCTTTTTGAGGTATGAAATGTATATCATAGGGTGACAGAAGTAATGCCCAGTTTGCTAGTCTGCCTTTTAACGAGCCTGGCTTGGTCATGAGTACTTTTAGTGGGTTGACCCGGGAGCTAACATGCATTGTCTGGCCAGTTAGATAGTATCGCATCTTTTGAATTGTGAACACAATGCTAAGCGTTCCTTCTCAATTAGGTTGTACCGATATTTGGCACCAATCATTGTACGGCTCAGATAATAAATTGCCTGCTCCTAGCGGTGCTCATTATGTTGTGCTAATAAAACACCCAGAGCATGATCCATCACTCGTACATAAATGAGGAAGGGTTTTCCTGAGAAGGCAACTTTGTGAGATAGTCTTTGATGTCTTCGAAAACTTGTTGACATGCTTCATCCTAGACAAATGAGACTCCTTTCTTCATTAATTTTGTGAACGGCTGGCATCTTCCTGATAGATTTTCTATGAACCATGGATACAAGCCAGTTTGCCTTGCAGCTCCCTGAGTTCCTTCAAGTTCCAAGGTTGCTGCATTTCCTTTATTGCTTTAACTTTATCGGGATCGAGATAGATCCCATTCGAGGTTACCATGAATCCTCGAAATTTTCTGCTAGACACCTCGAGAAAAGACTTCATAGGATTCATCTTCAACTAATGTTTCCACACGATATTGAATACCGCCCTTAAATCCTGGAGGTGGTTTTCTTTCTTCTTACTTTTTATAGCAAGGTCATCTACATAATATTTAATAGTCTTACTTAAATGTTCTTAAAAGATGACACTCATGGCTTGTTGGTAAGTAGCGTCAGCATTCTTTAATCCAAAGGGTATCACTGTATAGCAGTATACACCGAACAGTGTTCTAAAGGCTATGTGCTTCTCATCTTCTAGATGCATTTTGATCTAGTTATATCCTGAGAAACTATTCATAAAGGACACCCTCTTGAAGTCATATGTGTTATCAATCATAATATCAGTGATTGGGAGAAGGAATTCATCTTTTGGACATACAGCATTGAGATCTTAGAAGTCTATACATATCCGTATTTAGCCTTTCTTCTTGGGCATAGGAATAATGTTCACTACCTAGTATAGGTGTTGCTCTTCGCAGATCAACGCCAAGTCTATAAGTTTTTTTACTTCAGACTCTATTGCTTCCATTAATTCCGGTTGAAAGCGTCTTTACTGTTGCTTTATCGGTTTAGCATCTTCTTTGATGTTGAGCCGGTGCATGACAACTTATGGGTCTACTCTGGGCATATCCTCATAGTTCCATGCAAAGACATCAATGTATTCCCTTATCAGTGCTACAAGGTCTTCTTTTTCTTGAGGAGTTAAACTTTTACTTATGAAGATGGGTTTTGGATTTTTCCAGTCCCTATGTTAATTTGAATTACTTTATCATCAGTAGATGGCTCTTGCTATACGAATCGGATCTCCCATTGGAGATCCATATGTTGGGCCTAGAAATCGTCTAGCTCTTCATGGCTTACTAACACCATATTTGCAGTGAGGGCTTAGAATACCATGCTTGTATTGACGTTGGAATCCCATTCATTGCTTCTTTAGGATTTTCCGACTCTGTTGGTTCTTCGTCGTATCCCCTTTCTGAAGATGTGGGGGTTATAACATAAACTAACCCCTTGTAGATTTTATGATAATAATCAGGATTTTTCTCTTGCAGGGCAAAAGAATGTAAGAGATTTTGACATCCTTCGCAAAAATTTAACCCCTGTTTACGAGTCGTCACAACCTATTTTCTTCATCATCTGATGAGAGACTTACTTATAATGGTTAAATTGATGTGCCGCTTGATTGTCACTTTCACTATCCGTTTTCAACTCGGGCCGCGACTCTACTCTTCCAAATATTATCTGATGTTGGTCTGGCCATCGAGCGAGCACTTCAAAAATAGCTCATTTACACTGAATATTTTAGATTGTACGGTAAGTGATAACCAAATCGGTAAGTAAAAGATTGCCAACTTTTCTAATTCAGACATGCTTTCTGTTTCTGTACTAGTGCAGGAAGGTGTAGAGTTTAAGTCAACAGTAGGAACATAGGTGAAATCTAAATTTTCATTGATAAATCATTCTTCAGCTTCATCAACAGTGTTGGTTACATCTAATATGTCATTTCTTACTACAAGCAGAATTATTTCAAATTCAAAGTCTTTGTCATTTGCTGGCCGGGGTTCGGTATCTGCTTTATTGCCGCTGTTGTAATTTTCTCTAGTGTTTTCTGTCAAGCCTATGGAAGATTCTAGGGTGTCTTCATATAGCATGCTATTTTGAAGTAGTTCTCTACCCCCTTAAAAGATTGTTTGTCTGCAATTAGTGATGAACTTCTCCCTGGTCATCGCAATACTTCATGCATTGGTAGAGAGTCTAGGGCACCACCATGTTGGTATGGATCCAAGGGCATCCCAACTAAATGTTATTGATATGTCTACATTGATAACATAACATGAAACTTCCGACTTTAAGTCTCCAATCTGACATCGGAGGCGTATCTTTCCCAGAGGATGGATGCCACTAGAATTAAAGCCAAAGATAGTGGTATGAGTGGGCATCAATTTATTTGTCATGATCCCTAACAGCTACATCAATCTCTGTGGGATGATGCTCAGGGCGGAACCTAGGTCAACTTGAATTCGGTTCACTTTGGTGAAACCAATATATCGAGTATAATAAAGAGGTCTGTTATGCTTGATGTTTTCCACTTGCATATCCTCTGGTGAAAACATAATATGCAGGACTTGCTTCGTCACTTGATCAGTGAGAGCTGAAAACCTCTATGTCTATAGATGGCTCAGTGATTTGTGCCAGAAAGGTATCAGAGTCAGCCAACGCTTCCCTTAATGTGTCCTTGGTTGTCTTGGATTAGCGCAGTAACTCATAAAGTATTATGCGGGCCGAGATGTTGGCTAATTAGGCTGGCACGTCGAATTGGAAAGGTGTGCCAGTTGCCTCACTATCCTTTTTCGAGCCTCGCTGGAAGCGCAACTCTGTTTGCTTTGTGGGTGGCTCTTTGGATGTTGCTATGGATCTATTGGGCCCTACTTTCGAGTAATCTTTGAGATAATTTATACTGGATTGAGTGCCCGATGGGCTTGCTGATGAGTATCATATATTGTATTTTTCCTCCCATAATTTATCTATTTTTGTATATAAATAAATGCTACTCGGGTATTTTTAGTATCTTTTTCAGGTAATCCAATTCATACAAAGAGACGACATGAAATCAGAGTTAGAGTAGGAAATCAAAGTCCAAAAAGTTTCTAAAGTGGGCGAGACTACGAGACTACGATCCTGCATAGAGTCAAAGTGCAATACAGTAATCACAATAAACTCAAAAAGAGAAAATACTCGAGTGGAAGAAAATTTAGAAATTAATTAAATATTTTTACTACTAATTAGCGGTAATTTCAGCTAATTAGTGGCCCAAAGTGGGCTCCACTATTCGATTTTTCTCCCTTGGCTTCGTTTTAATTTTGTAATTTCACAGTTGTATTAGAATTAGGTTTGGTTTTCCGAAGCCTATATATTGGCCGTATTCTTATATTTTAGAAAGAATCCTGTAAGTTTTGTACTCATTTTTAATTTAATAAAATTAGGGTTTTGCTGAAAGGGCAACGACCACAATACCGTGCTCCAGAGGTAAGCCATTGCTTTTAATTCTTTACTCGCTTTTTAGATAGAGTTAATTGCTTTCTAGTATAAATTTATTTGCTTTCTAGATTAGATTTTAT
This sequence comes from Dracaena cambodiana, assembly GCA_036321105.1. NCBI lineage: Eukaryota > Viridiplantae > Streptophyta > Magnoliopsida > Asparagales > Asparagaceae > Dracaena > Dracaena cambodiana. The sequence goes on along the minus strand of JAYEPQ010000011.1, from coordinate 20,562,939 downwards.
TGTGTTCATGAATAAAAATAGGATTTTGCTTATTAGAATTATGAGTAGCTAATTTTCTTTAGCCCTAGAATGTAGATGAAGTTAGTTTAATAGATCTAAAATGAATTTATCTCATCTTCTTCTTATAAGTAAATAAAATTATGATTTTTCTATAGATAAATAAAAAATAGAGTTCACAATTCATAATTCTTTGATAGATTATGCTTAATTAATATTTTGATAATCTATACTTAGATGAAGTTTGGAATTCTTATTCTTTGTTTATTTTTAGAATTATCAATAAAGATTTTTCTATAAATAAATTGACTTGAATAAACTTGTAAATCTGATTTCTTTGATAGGTTATACTTAAGTTCAGTCTTTTGATAGCCTATACTAAGATTAGGGTTTGAAGTTTATTTTTTTTTTTTTGTTTATAAGATTTTCTACTTGATATGATTTATTTTTAAGAAAGGTGTTATTTTTGATGGTCTATACTTGCACATCACTTGATAGGTCATACTTAGGGGCACTTAATTAAATTCAAATTAAAAAGATCACATTTTTAATATGTTACTTAATCGTGCATAATTAAAAAATTAGGAAGAAAGAGATAATTCATTGTTAGACTATTATTCTAATAGATTCAAAATCTTAGACTAATCTTTAGAACTTAGAAACAATCTTTCCTCAATTTAAAAACTCTTAGTTAATCCACTAGAACTAAAGAAATAGTATGATTGGTAAAAAACCTTAGATCTCTGTGGGATAACCTGTATAGCGCTACAACCAATATTGTATACTTGCAGTTAAATTATTACATCACCTGCCTCATTAAGATGAGTGGCTATGGCTATTATTTCAGTCTCTGAAGCTGTCAATGCACCGGGCTCCATGTGGTCTTCATTGATGATCGTAGAAATGGCATTGCAAGTCTGTGTCTTTCATTTGTTCTTTTTATTGTTGTTTGATCAAGACCATCGTTCATTATTTAGAAGATCTGTGTGCACCCACATAATTTCTCCCTTCATCATGGTTACTGGGGAAAGTCCCTTTTGTCCCTCAATTTAAATTATCACATCAAGTTTTTGGCACCGTTGTCGGGGATCGACGGTGTTTTTCTTACTTTTTCTAAAGTTTTACGGATTAATAGTGTGTGTTTAGTGTGCAGGGAATAGAAATTACAGATACAGAAAGACAAAAGGGATCACAAGAGCCTTTGGACTAAGCAGCAAAAATCAGAGAGTCAAGCTCTCTGATTTAGTCGCTACTTGGAGGCTAAACCCGCCAATTAGCGGCCTATCAGGTACGCTCTGACTACTTTTTCTCCAGTTCTGTATTTTGGCTCCCTGGTTCTAAAAAAATAAAAAAAACAATCAATCTTTTTTATTTCTTTTCCATCTCTCTCCCTCTCCACCTTTTTCAAAAAAATAAAAAAATAAAAAATAAAAAAATATTTCAAAATCAAACTGGTTGCTATCATTGTCGTGATTCATATCATAATTATTATCAGTGTCCATGGATAGGAAGTTCGCTAGAAATAGGTCATAATCAAATTCACAACACATATAAACCTATGAGCGCTTCTTATATACAAAATTACAATTATGAATGGATGAATAATTCTAATTTTACATATAATCAAGAGCCATACCAAGAGAGTCCTCCATCTGATCCTTTCTTTATGGGCTATTCATCTTCATGTTCTACATTTAATCATGAATAAGATATTTGATTGAACATGTTAGTTGAAAGATTAAAAAGATTAGAAGCGAGATATGCATGTCATGAGAATTTGCCTACAACCACTTTATATCTGTCATCAAATATGTACACAGATCTATCATATCCACCATCAAATTTCACTCATGATCTCGAGATGCAATCATTTGAGGAAAATAAGGAAAATTACTATCATGAGTTTGAGCAACAAAGACGTAAATAGAGGAAGGTATAGAAAGTTTGCTAAAATTATCCTCTCAAAATTCATCCTCTCAAACTGCAGCTTGTATGGAAAATCTTCTTAAATTGATTTCTCAAACAAAACTTTTTAGAGATTAACCATCTAATAGATTGAACACATTTGACTCCAACAGTAACCACTTCAGTCATCTTTTAAAGTAGATATAATTCAAAATGAGTTATAATTTTGTGCATGATGAGTCTATAATTCAACATTGTGATCAACCTATTTTAAACGATTGTCACAATAATTATGAAGAAATCAGTGATAAAAAAATATTTTGCTTGATGATTTATCGCATAGTGAGCTTACTAGTGACACATTATCATTTGATTCTTTTGATAAAAATTGTGAAGAAGGTTTTTATCCCATCATAATAATTTGACTAACGATAAGTCCACTAGTATGGCATTTTCTATTGAGAATTTTGATGACAGATTTGAAGAAAATTTGCATGACGAGCCCAGAACATTATAAGAATGGAAAAACCTTAAAAAAAGATGTCATGGTACCCGATGATTTAAAAGAGCTCTCCAAAATCGAGTTCATGATTCCACAAAACCAAAGTGAGTATGTTATTTCACAAGTTGATAAAATAAAAATACTTACTAATATGAAAGATGCTTATGGATGAAATATGAACGATGGTAAAGATACACTTTCCAACCTCAAAATTTTACTGTTGAATAAAAGAAAGAAGGGTAGAAATAAATTAAGAAAAATAAAAAATAAGATGGAGAGATTAAATGCAAAACTGACAAAAGGTTAAGTTCATCTATATCAAAACGTAAAAGGACATATTATGAGAGTGGAAAGCGATCAAGAGGTCGTAACCATTTGAATTTTCTAATAAGTGTATAATATTTGTATAATAGTTTTCTTTTTTTATTTTACCACGCTTGGTTTGTGTATGAGAGCATACACAAGTTTAGGTGTGGGGGAGTGGATTAGGAGATTTTTATTTTTTAGGATTTTTAGGATTTTATTTTTATTTTTAGGATTTTTTTATTTTTAGATTTTTGGGTTTCTTTATTTTGCACTTTGGGTAGTTTTAGTGTAACTAATTTAAAAAAACTAAAAAAAATTGAAAAAAACTAAAAAAAAATAAAAAAATAATAATAACAACAACTTTATGTTTTTTTATCAATAAATCAATCTAATTACAGATAAAAGAATAAATTTAGATTTGAAGTTGGATAGGAGAGTAGATTGGACGATACACTTTGAATTTTATGAAAAAGATTAAAATCCGAAAAATAAATACCGCCAATAGTAGTTTTGAGGCAAGTATGCATATATTTTTCACTTCACAATAGTTTATTAGCTTAAGAACAAAGATGATAACGATTGAGTAAGTCTTCTCTCTCTAAACAAAGAAAAAAAAGAGAGTGATAAAATAATGGGGTGAGTCTGGTATTAAAACAATAGGCTCAAGAGTGAAAAAAAAAAAGTATGATCCAAGTAATCAGGTATTTTACACCTAAGTAAGCATGAATATTTACATGAAAGGTGAAATATTCTAAAAAAAAGAAAAGGAAAAGAGTATGAACCGAGTAATCGGGTACGTTGCGCCTAAGCAAGCGTGAATATTTGCATGAAAGGTGAAATATTTTAAAAAAAAGAAAAAATAAAGAAAAAAAAGAAAAAAATGTTATGAGAAAGGAGATGAATCATGAGTTAGAGTTGGAGTCCAAACCCGAAGTAGACTATTACATGTGCACATAAATGTATAGGAGCCAATATATTATCTGTTAGTAGGTATTGAAAGATAGGATTTAAATTTTTGATTAAAATAATAAGTGTATTTGATATGACGCTCGATTTGAAAATTGATAATCTAAATGCATTCTTGAGTTTGTATATTAGTGAGATTAATTGATGAAAATATTATAAAAAAGATTTTTCTTTCTTTTATATAAAATTTTTTATTTTTCTTAATTTTTTGTTATCCTTATTTTTCTTTTCTTTATACCTTAATCTATTTTCTTCATTAATTTTGTGGATATATTCACTGCAAACCCTCACGAGACAACACTCGTCCACTAGTGTAACATAGGGGTTTAAAGGCTTGTTGCACATGCTAAGTGCAATCGTGATTCCTGCAAAAGTAAGTTATGATTTTTCTTTTTCTTCTTAGATTTAGGTTTTGCTCGAGGACTAACAAAAAATAGGTATGGGGGTGTGATAAGTATCATATATTGTATTTTTTCTCCCATACTTTATCTATTTTTGTATATAAATAAATGCTAGTTGGGTATTTTTAGTGTCTTTTTCAAGTAATCCGATTCATATAAGGAGACGACATGAAATCAGAGTTGGAGTAAGAAATCAAAATCCGAAAAATTTCTAAAGTGGGAGAGACTACGAGACCACGATACCGCAGAGAGTTAAAGTACAATACAGTAATCAAAATAAACTAAAAAGGAGAAAATACTCAGGGGGAAGAAAATTTAGAAATTAATTAAATATTTTTACCGCTAATTAGCTAATTCAAGCTAATTAGCGGCCCAAAGTGGGCCCCACTATCCGATTTTTCTCCTGTGGCTTCGTTGTAATTTTGTAGTTTCACAATTATATTAGAATTGGGTTTGGTTTTCCAAAGCGTATATATTGGCCGTATCCTTGTATTCTAGGGAGAATTCTGTAAGTTTTGTACTCGTTTTTAATTTAATAAAATTATGATTTTGCTAAAAAGGTGACGGCCACAATACCATGCTCCAGAGATAAGTCATTGCTTTTAATTCTTTATTCACCTTTTAGATAGAGTTAATTGCTTTCTAATATAGATTTATTCGCTTTCTAGATTACATTTTTTTGTGTTCATAAATAAAAATAGGATTTTGCTTACTAGAATTATGAGTAGCTAATTTTCTTTAGCCCTAGATGTAGATGAAGTTAGTTTAATAGATCTAACATGGATTTTTCTCATCTTCTTCTTATAAATAAATAAAATTATGATTTTTTTATAAATAAATAAATGATATAGTTCACAAATCATAATTCTTTGATAGATTATGCTTAATTAATATTATGATAATCTATACTTAGATGAAGTTTGAAATTCTTATTCTTTGTTTATTTTTAGAATTATCAATAAAGGTTTTCCTATAAATAAATTGACTTGAATAAACTTGTAAATCTGATTTCTTTGATAGGTTATACTTAAGTTCGGTCTTTTGATAGTTTATGCTTAGATTAGGGTTTGAAGTTTATTTCTTTTCTTTTGTTTATAAGATTTTCTACTTCATATGATTTATTTTTAAGAAAGGTGTTATTTTTTATGGTCTATACTTGCACATCACTTGATAGGTCATACTTAGGGGCACTAAATTAAAATCAAATTAAAAAGATCACCATTTTAATATGTTACTTAACCGTGCATAATTAAAAAGTTAGGAAGAAAGAGATAATTCATTGTTAGACTATTATTCTAATGGATTCGAAATCCTTGGCTAATTTTTAGAATTTAGAACCAATCTTCCCTCAATTAAAAACTTTTAGTTAATCCACTAGAACTAAAGAAATAATAAGAATCGCAAAACACCTTAGATCCCTGTGGGATGACCTGTATAGCGCTACAACCGACACTGTACGCTTACAGTTAATTTATCACATCTCCTGCCTCACTGAGATGAGTGGCTATGGCTATTATTTCAGTCTCTGTAGCTATCAATGCACCGGCCTCCATGTGATCTTCATTGATGATCGTAGAAATGGCATTGCAAGTCTGTGTCTTTCATTTGTTCTTTTTATTGTTGTTTGATCAAGACCATCGTTCATTATTTAGAAGATCTGTGTGCACCCACATAATTTCTCCCTTCATCATGGTTACTGGGGAAAGTCCCTTTTGTCTTAAGTTATGTGGGTTGTAATTAACCAGCACTATCTTTTCGGTAGGTATAGGAGTTGCTTCAGCTGGGAATTCATTTGTCCCTACTGTAAGGGTAACCACGTTAGCATAACCTTTTTCTGTTATGGTTTTAGCTAGATTACTTTTGGTTCAATTAATACTTGAATTTTGTTTTTAAGCGTATAGTACTCTTTTATAGGGTGTTCCAGGTTCTAATGATATAGATAATACATCGGATCACTAGTATTCCCTGCTTCCTCCAGCCATGGATTAATTGGAGATTGGAGAATTCCTCTTTCGTTAAGCAAATGGAACAACATCACTGCTTGTTCATCTTTAAAGGCATATGTGGGTGCGAGGCGTGGCTTGAAAGTGCTTTCTCTTTCTGATCCTGGGGTTTCTGATTTGAGGCCATTCTCATAGCCATGGCTTCCTTTCCTTTATATCAAGAGGATTGTGGATGTTGCTTATCTGTAGGAATACTCCTTGTGAAACGTTGCTCCCCAATTCCTCGGATCATGTCTTCCACAAGCTCCCCCTATTTGACCAACTTTTTCCAACTTCTTGACTTTACCGCTCCCATTTTGATAAGTATCTTGGTTTGAAGATTGTGTCTATACATTTCTACCCGAGTTTCTTGAGACATACCGGGAACTGCACTATCTCTCGGAGATGCTCAATGAAACTCTTGACCCTCTCGTCTTTCATCTGTTTAGTTGCAAGAAGGGAGTGGACTGATATTTCAGTATCATCCTCAAAGAAATGACTTAAGAACCCCCTCTCCATGTCAGACCATACTTTGATAATCCGTGGGGGCAACTGTATAAACCAGATGAATGCAGGCCCTCATAGAGTACTTGTAAATTTTTTTTTATCATTGCAGGATCATTACCCATTAAGTAACCTATCTGAGAGAGAAAATAGTAGATATGCTGGTTAGGAGATCCTTTCCCATCACATGACACCAACTTCAAGGATTTGTACTTTTTTGGAGAGGGGGTGGACTCCCATTCGATCAGATAGGGTCTTGTAATTCTCGTTTCTTGTAGGTCTTTCCTTTACATCAGGGCTTCTAGTTGACACTGAAGTTTTTCCATCTTTTTAGCATGGGGATCTACGACAAATTCTTCTTCTTTGTCTTCTCCTTCATCATCTGAAACCTACTCTTTTTATCTTTATTTGAGGAAGAACCTCTAGCTTCATCCTCTACTTGCTTTTGTGTATTGTCCAGGATTTTCATGTGCACTACTCTGAGCTCATCAATGCTTTTTGGTTTCTCTTGGATAAGCCACTCTTGAGCTTCCATTCTATGATTCATTTTATTTGATCTTCATGCTATGTGAGCCGCTTTCCGTCCCGACCGTGAGGATGCATGTGACTATAGAGTTGCTATCGCTGAATGGTTACTATACTCCTCATACTTTTGGTCTAAACCCCTCGTCAATCTTTTATAATCTCGGAGTGCCGTCATGCCTATCTTGAGGTGCGTATGATGATGTGCTTCCTTTGTCTCTATATCGAAAGAATCTTTCTTAATAGCGGTTTTTTTCTCCTTTATTTACCATATTTGACGTGACAGCTGGTAGATCTCGTCCAAATCAAAATTTTGCCTTCGCGTACGCCTTCTTTTTGGGGCATTGAGTTTTGGTGCAGACAGACGGCTGAAGACAAATGGCCTCTGAGTTTTGTAGTGATAATGGGTTAACATTGCTGTAATAAGTTGTTCGCAACAACATGATTGATGAGGCTGTGCAACTTTTCTTTTATTTATGAGGTACTCTAGCAAATTGAAAGTTCCTAATTATCCTTCAAAAGTGTAATATTTTTAGTTTTTTTTATGCAAGCGTAATATTAATTTGTTGATTAAAATAAGAAATTAATAAAAAATTTATTTTTATTAATCAAATTCCTCTTTATGATATTTTTCTAGTGTTTTCTAATATTTTTGCAGGATTTTATATGTAAGGAAATTGAAGTATCAAAGCGTATTTTAAATATTAGTTCAGAACTGCGTATTTTAAGAGTGACTGTTGACAGCCAGATGCCTGTCGTCGACTGTAAATCATGCTCGAGAGCAGCTGTCGATAGGCCCGTCAAAGAGAGCAGCCGCAAACTTGATTTTTGGAGATTTTTGAGAAGAATTAAGAGTTTAGTTGTAAATAGAATTATATTAAAATTTGTACGGCTATAAATAGCCAATGAATTTTAAGTTTTATAACAATTCTGAGAGAGAACAATATAAAGATTTATAGTTTTAGATACAAAATTTAATTTTTGTACTTGTTCATAGCAATCAATAAAAGAATTCTTTATCACTTTATTCATGGCTAAGATGAGTATGAATGACTAAATTTTTGAGTTAGATCAGATAGAATAACAAACCCTAGGTGATTTACTCATATGTATTCTTATATGCTTATGAATTTTAATTGTTTTATGTGGAATTCATATTTTTATACTCTGTTATCTTTGAAAGGATGAAATATTATTTTTAGTTTTTGATACTTTATAGTTTGATGATATATTTGTTGTTTAGTTTGTGATATGCCTTAGACTTTTTATGCACGGGATATACTTAAACTTTGAATGTTTATTTTTGTTATTCATATTGCATACTTAAGTAAATTCAAACTTCATATAGGATTAATTTGGAGAAATTAGTCAAGTTATCAAGTTCACAATTTTTATATTTTGTGCTTAATTGAATTAATTTTTGGTTGTAGCAAGATCACGTGATCAATGCAATTGAGATAAAAAATATGAATATATCATTTAAATTATCTATGGAGAATTACATCCATCTGACCAATAATTTGAGTTAAGGTAAATTTTCATCTTTAAACTATAGTTTAGTTAATAAAAATCCAATCTTTTTAGTTCCATAATTTATTCTAGTATCACACAATTAACAAACGATACTCGAGAGAACAATCTTGTGTTACTACCCATGTACTGCTTGTCGATCTCTTGTACTTGGGAATATATGATTTAGATCGCAGTCAAGTTTTTGATGTCATTGTTGGGTATCATACTATTGTGTTACATTTTAGTATAGATTACGATTCCTACATCATTAACTTTTACGATTTTGAATTTACATGACCAGTTGTAGGAGAATTTCAAACGGTTGACTAATTTGATCGTACTCAGATCCAAAACCACTTCCTATCCATCAAACACTTTATAACATGAGCACTAATATTAACAACAACATGAATAATAACAACAATAATAATAATGGATTTGGAGATACAAATGATAATCATAGCCACCATGGAGGCAATTGGAAGACTTTACAAGATTATTTATATTCCCATAGGACAACCCAACTATCTTGAATTGTATTTCCATTAAATATGGGACACTTCGAGATTAAATCTGGAGTAGTCTAGGTTTTCCCTAAATTCTATGGGATGAATTTAGAGAACTCATATTTGCACCTTCAAGAATTTGAAAAAGTATGCTCTGCCATTAATCTTCAAAACATTATTGCTGAGTAACTTAAACTTAAACTCTTTCCATTCTTCTTAAAGGATAAAGTATAGACATATCTACATTCTTTACGCCCCAATTCTATAAGAAGATGGGATGAGATTCAAAGAGAATTCTTAAAAAAATTCTTTCCTTCACATTGAATAAATTTTATGCGAAAGCAAAATCTAACTTTCGACAGCAAGAAAATGAACAATTGCTCAAGTGTTGGGATAGATTTCAAGATTTGCTTCTCTCATGCCCACATCACGATTTTGAAATATGAAGAACTGTAAATACCTTCTATCAAGGGTTAAACACTATAATCAGGTAATTCGTAGAGACTATATGCAATGGTTAATTCTTAAATAAGAATGTTGAGGAGACATGAGACTATCTCGATTCACTTGCCGAAAATTCACAAGCCTGAAAAATTGAGGATATTTCATATAGACACCAATTAAAGAATAAAATAGAGGCAGATTTCTTAAATTAGGAGAAACTAAAGGTATAGCTACATGATTAATTATCATCAATACGAAATTTGAAGATTTGCTTGCAAAGAAAATATAAATAGTTAAGGCAATAGAAGAAAGTTCAGAAATTTGTGATATTTGTAAATTGTATGGACACTTGACTCACGAATGTCCAACACTTCCTTCTTTTAAATAAGTGTTAAATGAACAAGCTAATGCTTTTAACATTTCTTCTCAACTAGCAATTAACCTATATTCACAAACATATAATCATAGTCAGAGGAATCACCCAAATCTTCAACGGAAGTAGAATCCTCAACAATTTAATAATTAAAACAAACCAACCACTAATCCACCTCAACAATATATCTAACCTACTAATCAACGGTATATCAACCAACACTAAAGAGAAATTTTGAGGATAATTTCTTGCATATACAGCTAAGAATGAATCAGATGATCCAAGCACAACAATAGTTTATTCAATCGTAGCAAATGATCAATAGTCAGAATGCCACGGCCTTCAAAGATATTCGCTCATAGAGAAGCCACCTCAGTTCCTCATTGCAAATGAAGGAAAAAGGTATGCTACCATCTCAACCAGAGGCCAGTTCTTCAGGTAAAGTCAAAGATATAAATATTATTACTTCTTCCATTAATAATGATATACCTGAGATAACTGCTGCGATAAATTTGAGAAGTGGTAAAATACTTGATGAGCTCGTTTCATAAGAAAATACTAAGGAGAGACAGGGAGATGATTCAATATAACAATCTAAAGAAGATAATTCTAAAGAACCTACTTCTGATGATTATAAACCACCTATACCATATCCTCAAAGATTAAAATCTAAGAATATTACTGCATCTTATTCTGATATTTTAGAGATTTTCAAATAGGTATAGATCAATATATCTTTGTTGGAATTAATTAAGTTTCGTCATATGTAAAATTCTTGAAGGACGTGCGCACCATAAAAAGACGTCACTTCGTACATAAGAAGGCATATCTCACAGAACAAGTAAGTTCATTATTTCGTTCTGAAATGCCTCTCAAATATAAGGATCCTAGATATTTCACTATTTCTTGTATGATAGGGCACACAATATAGAGAAAGTTTTGCTAGATTTGGAGGCTAGTGTAAATCTTTTACCATTCTCGGTTTACAAGCACCTAGATCTAAAAGAACTTAAATCTATACACGTCATACTACAACTTGCTGATAGGTCAAAAAAACCTTCCTAAGGACATTGTGAAAGATGTTCTAGTACAAATTGAGAACTTTTGTTTTCCTGTGGATTTTATAGTTATTGATACTGCATCAATAACGAATTCACGTTTTTATATTCCAGTTTTTCTCAGACATCCATTTTTAGGTACAACTATTATAGTTATAAATTGCAAGAATGGTGTGGTAAAGTTTTTATTTCAAAATATGACTTTTGAACTTAATATTTTTAATATTTGTAAACAACAAAAAATAGATAACGATGAATTGCAAGATATTAATTACATTGAACAAATCCGTAATGAAGGAGATATAGTATCATTGTGCATGTCGGATCCTTCGGAGATGACATAAATAATGAGCGATGACTTCCTTGAAAATCTCAAATATGAATATATCAATAAAATTATTAAATATCTACCCGATGCTTAATGTTCGAATTTAACGGGATGGATTCCAACTAAAGAAGTGAATGAAGAGTTACCTCAAATCATGAAAAAATTGAAACCACATAACATCTAAGCACCGATACTTGAGCTAAAACTGCTACCTGAAGATCTCAAGTATGCATTTTTGGGACCTACTAAACTTTTCCGGTGGTTATCTCAGCCTATCAAATACAATTAGAATTTTATGAAAAAAATTAAAATCTAAAAAACAAATAACGCTAAAAGTAATTTTAAGATAAGTATACATCTATTTTTCACTTCACAATATTTTATTATGTTAAAGACAATGATGATAACAATTGAGTAGTTTTTTTTCCTAAATAAAAAAAGGAAAAAAAACAAATAAAAAGGTGAGCCTAGTACTTAGGACAATAATTCTTTAGAAATGAAAAAAATAAATTTCTTAAGAATTACTAAATAGTTGGGTTGTTGTGCCTAAGTAAGAATGACTATTCATACGAATGGTGTTTTTAAGAGATAGAGTATGATCAGAGTAATTGGATATTTGCGCCTAAGAAAACGTAAATATTTGCATAAAAGGTGAAATATGTAGAAAATGATCTGAGGAATCGGGTGTTTGGGCCTAAGTAAGCGTGAATATTCACATGAAAGGTGAAATATTCATTAAAGAATAAAAAAAAGGAAAAAAATAAGAAAAAAATATTTAAAGAGAAAAAAATAAATCATGAGTTAGAGTTTGAGTCTAAAACCGAAGTAGACTTTCACACGTGCACGTAGTTGTATAAGAGCTAATGAATTATTTATTAGTGGGTATTTAAAGATAGGTTCTGAAGTTTTGATTAAAATAACAAGTGTATTTGATATGACGCTTGGCTCAAAAATTGATAATCTAAATGCATTCTTGAGTTTGTATATTAGTGAGATTAATTGTAGAAAATATCAAAAAGATTTTTTTTTCTTTTGTATAAAATTTTTGTTTTCTTGATATTTGTTTATCCTTATTTTTCTTTACTTTATTTCTTAATTTATCTACTTCACGATGTTTGTGGGTAACATCGCTGGAAACTCTCACAAGACACAATTCGTCTATTAGGGTAATTTAGGAGTTTAACGGCTTGTTGCACATATTAAGTGTAACCGAAATTCCTATGAAAGTGAGTTAAGATTTTTTTTTAATTTTAGGTTTAGATTTTGCTCAAGAACTAGCAAAAGATAGGTGTGGGGGTGTGATGAATTTCATACATTGTATATTTATAACCCTTAGAATATCTATTTTGTATGTAAATAATACTACTCGAGTATTTTTCATATATTTTTCAGGTTAGATCTATTCCTACAAGGTGATGAGATAAACTTAGAGACTGATTAGAAAACTAAGTCTAGGAAGAGCTAAAAGGTGAATAAACCTACAAGAACATAATGCTACAAAGTACCAAAGTCAAATACAATCAGTTAGAAGAGAAGAAAAAGGCCATAATTTCATAAATAAGAAATCAGAGGCCAAAATTTTACTGTTTTGCCACCAATTGGCAGCAATAGCAGCCATTTGGCGGCAATGTCGGGCCAAAAATTGCTGTAATTTTTACAGGGTCTTTAATATATTTTGTTGCAATTCAGTTATACTCAAATTAGGGTTTGGTACTTCGAGACCTATATATTGGTCATATCCTTATAAATTAGGGTTTTATGTCTTTTTAGATATAATTTTAGATATACTTTGATTAAATAAATATTAGGATTTTGCCGAAGGATTGACGGCCATCATACCGAGCTCCAGAGTTAATTTCATTTCTATTCAGTGCTTTCTAGTGAGTAGAAATATTTTATTTATTTTTTAGATAGATTTAATTACTTTCTAGTTTAGACCTTTAATAACTTTCATAGAAAAAAATAGGATTTTTAATTAGTAACATAACTAGCTAATTTAATTTAGCTCTAAGATGTAGATAAAGTTAGGGATCAACCATGTTATTATTTTTTATTGTTTTCTTTCTAAAATAAAATAATAAAGACATGATTTTTTCATGAAAAGATTAAAATACAAAAAACTTGCAGATTAATACTTTGATAGGTTATACTTAAATTAAATTTCTTGATATTCTATACTTAGTTAGGGTTTGGAGTTGTTGATTTTCATCTTCTTCATAGAATTATTTTATGATTTAGTTTATTTTTTAAAAAAGTAGTATTTTTGATGAGTTATACTTGCACACCACTTGATAACTCATACTTAGAATACTTTAAATAAAGATTAAAATAAAAGATCAATTTTTAATAAAAGTAATACTTGATTGTGAACTAGTAGATTCCATATCCTAGGCTAATTAGAATAACTAAAAAATCAATTAAGAACGCATAGTTAACTCGTTAGAATAATAGGAGAACTTAGAATGCAAAACACCTTAGATCTTTATGGGAATGACCTGTTTGCACTATAACTGATACTGTGTGCTTGCACTAGATTATTCACATAAAGTTTTTAGCACCGTTGCTAGAGATCAATGGTGTTTTCTTGTTTTTTCTTGAGTTTTACGAGTTAACAGTGTGTGTTGAGTGTGTAAGGATTTGGAAATGCAGATACAAGAAGTTAAAAAAGACCAGAGGAAATCTTCAAATTACTAAAAAAAAACAAGGGAGCCAAATTCTCTGAATTTGCCACTAAACAGTGGCAAAAGTAGCCATTTAGCAGCAAAATTTCAAAACTTCTCCCCACATTTTTTTTCCTGTTTTGTTTTTTGGTGTCTTGTTCTATAAAAAAATTTAAAATAATTTTTGATTTTTGATTTTTCTTTTGTTAAAAATTGTGAAGAAATTTATCAAGAAGAAGTTTTATTCATTCATAATAACTTGATTAATGATAAATCCACTAGCATAGCATTTTTTTGAGAATTTTGATGATAGGTTTGAAAAAATTTACATGACGAGCTCAAAATACTAGAAGAATGGAAGGAATCTCAGAAGAGCTCATGGTATTTGATGATTTGAAAAAGTCATCTAAAATTGACCTCATGATTCCACTAAATCAAATTGAGTATATTATTTCACATATTGATAAAACCAAAATACTTATTAACATGAAGGATATCATGGTTGGAATATAGACGATGATAAAGGTACAATTTCCAACTTTAAATTTTTATTAGTGATTAAAAGAAAGAAAATTCGGTACAAATTAAGAAAAAAATAAGATGGAGAGATTAAATACAAAATTGATAAAAATGCTAAGTTCATCTACATCAAAACATAAAACAACACACTATGAAAATAGGAAGCGTTCAAGATGTTGTAACCGCTCTGGTTTTTCTATTACGTGTATAATATTTGAATAATAATTTTCTTATTTATTTTACCACCCTTGCTTCATGTATGAGGGCATACAGGAGTTTAGATGTGGGGCAGTAGGTTAGGAGATTTTTGTATTTTCCTACAATTTTTAATTTTTTCTAGAACTTTTATTTTATTTTTAGATTTTTAAGTTTCTTTGTTTTACACTTTGGATAATTTTAAGGATATAAAAAATTTTTAAAAAAAAGAAAAAACCTGAAAAGAAAAAATAAAAAAGAAAAAAAATATTTTCAGCAATAAATCAACCTAATTACAAATAAAAGAATAAATTAGATTTAAAATTTGATAGGAAAGTAGATTGGATAATACACTAAGAATTTTATGAAAAAAATTAAAATCAGAAACATAAATACTGTTAATAGTAATTTTTATATAAGTATATATTTATTTTTCACTTCACAATAGTTTACTATATTAAAGACAATAATGATAACAATTGAGTAGTCTTTTCTCCCTAAATAAAAAAAGAAAAAAGAATAAAGAGGTGAATCTGGTACTTAAGGCAATGATCCTTCAGAAATGATAAAAAATAAATTTCTTAATAATTACTAAGTAGTTGGGTATTTGCACTTAAGTAAGTGTGAATATTCACACGAACGGTATTTTAAGAGATACAGTATGATCATAGTAATGGGGTATTTACGCTTAAGCAAGCGTAAATATTCACATAAGAGGTGAAATATTTAGAGTATGATATGAGTAATCGGGTATTTGCGCCTAAATAAGCGTAAATATTTGCATAAAAGGTGAAATATTCACAAAAAAAGAAAATTTAAAAAGAAGAAAAAATTATTTAGAGAGAAAAGATGCATCATGATTTAGAGTTTGAGTTCAAAACCAAAGTGGACTCTCACATGTGCATGTAGATGTATAGGAGCCAATGAATTATTTATTAGTGGATATTGAAAGATAAGATTTAAATTTTTAATTAAAATGACAAGTGTATTTGATATGATGCTTGACTTGAAAATTAATAATATAAATGTGTTCTTGAGTTTGTATATTAGTGAGATTAATTGTAGAAAATATCAAAAAGTTTTTTCTTTCTTTTGTATTAATTTTTTATTTTTTCTGATTTTTAGTTATCCTTATTTTTTTTTATTCCTTAATCTATCTTCTTCATGATGTTTTTGGGTAATATTGTTGGAAATCCTCACGAGACACAATTTGTCCACTAGGATAACGTAGGGGTTTAACGACTTGTTGAACGTACTAAGTGCAACCACGATTCCTGCAAAAGTTAGTTAAGATTTTCCTTTTTCATTTTAGATTTAGATTTTGCTCGAGAACTAGTAAAAGATAGGTATGGGGAGTGTGATAAGTTTCATACATTGCATATTTATAACTGTTATATTATCTATTTTTGTATGTAGATAATGTTAGTAAGATATTTTTAGCGTATTTTTCAGATTAGACATATTCCTATAAGGAGATGGCAAAAACTTAGAGACAGATTGGGAAACCAAGTCCTTGAGGAGCTAAAAAGTGCATAAAGTTACAAGAAAACGATGCTACAGAGTACCAAAGTCAAATACACTCATCTAGGAAAGAAGAAAAAGGCTAGAATTTCATGAGGAATAAATCATAGACCAAAATTTTACTGTTTTCCCGCCAATTGGCGGCAATAGCCACCATTTGGTGGCAATGTCGATCCCAAAATTGTTGTAAATTTTGCAGGTTTTCCATGTACTTTTGTAGCTATTCGGTTGTACTCAATTTACGGTTTGGTACTCCAAGGCCTATATATTGGTCGTATCCTTATAAATTAAGTTTTATGTACATGTAATTTTAGATACACTTTGATTAAATAAAATTATGGTTTTGCTTAAGGGATGACGGTTACCATACCGAGCTCTAGAGATGATTCCATTATTGTTCAATGCTTTTAGTGAGTAAAAATATTCTATTTTCTTTTTAGATAGATTTAATTGCTTTCTTGTTTAAATCTTTAATAGTTTTCATAAAAAGAATAGGATTTTTAATTAGTAACATGAGTAGCTAATTTAATTAAACTCTACGATGTAGATGAAACTAGGGATCAATCATGTAATTACTTTTTATTATTTTCTTTCTAAAATAAAATAATAAAGACATAATTTTTCCATGAAAAGATTAAAATACAAAAACTCGTAGATTAATGCTTTGATAGGTTATACTTGAGTTAAATTTCTTGATATTCTATGCTTAGTTACGGTTTAGGGTTGTGGATTTTTATCTTCTTTATAGAATTATTTAATAATTTTGTTTATTTTTTGAAAAGTAGTATCTTTGATGAGTTATGCTTGCACGCCACTTGATAGATCATACTTAAAACAGTTTAAATAAAAAATTAAAACTAAAATATCAGTTTGTATGATAGGGAAAAGATAATAAAACTAAATACTTAGTTGTAAACTAGTGAATTCTATATCCTAATCTAATTAGAATAACTAGAAAAGTCAACTTAGACCCATAGTTAGCTCGTTAGAATAATATGAGAAGTTAGAATGCAAAGCACTTTAGATTCTCGTGGGAACAACCTGTTCGTTGTACAACTGATACTATGCAGTTACAGTAGATTATTCACATCAGTACTTTTGCTTTTAGAATAATGCCATTTGGATTATGTAATACACTCACAACATTTTAAAGGCGTATGATAAGTATTTTCAGCAATATGGGGGGAGATTATCTTGAGAAATTTTTGGATGATTTCTCTATATTTAGAAATAATTTCAAATCTTGTTTGACTAATTTAGGATCTGTGCTTAAAAATTTCAACTGAAAAATCTACTCGTGAATTGGGAAAAATGCCACTTCAGAGTTACAAAAGTTATTGTATTAGGCCACATAGTTTCATCTTAAGAGATGAAAGTAGATAAGGCTAATGTTGAGTCTATTTTCAAAATACCAATATTTAAAACCGTGAAAAATATACGTTCATTCCTAGGACATGCAGGTTTTTATAGAAGGCTTATAAAAGGGGTAGAGAACGTGGTTGCAGACAACCTCTCTAGACTAACTTTTGAAAATGATAAACTATCAATTAGGGACTCATTCTCTAATGAGCAGCTATTTTCTATCACAATAATTCTCTTGTATACTGACATCATTAATTTACTTATTGCAGGAGAAATGGCGAATTATTGGAATGCATAAGACAAATAAAGATTCTTATACGAGGTACGTCATTTCTTTTTCGATGATTCTTATTTAAATATTACTCAGGTCAAATCATTAAGTATTGTGTGCCCGTTGGCGATGTTCAAAGCATCATTATTTTCTATCAAATAGAAGAATGTAGTGGTCACTTTTTATCTAAAAAGACGGTAGTCAAAATACAACAATATAGTTTTTATTGACCTGCCATGTTTAGAGACGCATATGAATTTTGTAAAAGATGCGAGTCTTGTCAGAAACTAGGGGCATTAAGTAGGAAGAATGGTATATTTTTAACACCCATACTTACAATTGAGATATTCGATTATTAGGGCATTGACTTCATAAGACCATTCCTTATTTTTAATGGATATGCTTATATCCTCGTATCGATCAATTATGTTTCTAAATGGGTAGAAGCAGCAGCTTGTAGAAATAATGATCAACAATCCATTATTAAATTTTTAGAGGAACATATATTGTCTAGATTTGGAGTTTCTAAATCAGTAATAAGCGATGGGGACTCACATTTTTGTAACAAAGTCTTTGAAAATTTAATAAAGAAATATCATATTATGCACAAGATTTCTACACCGTATCACCCACAATAAAATGGAAAAGTTGAGCTAGCTAATAAGAAAATCAAGCAGATACTTAAGAAAATGGTTAATCCGTTTCGCAAAAATTGGTCATTCGGACTGACCGATACTTAATGGGCTTACCGTACAATATACAAAACACCCTTAGGTATATCTCCATATAGATTAGTCTACGGAAAAACTTATCATTGCCTGTAGAGATAAAGCATAAAGTATGTTGGGTAATTAAATCAGTAAATCTTGATCTCAATTCAACTGGCCCATTATGAAAGTTACAAATAACTAAGTTGGAAGAGATAAGATGTGATGCATATGGAAATTCACGTATTTAAAAGGAGAAAATAAAATTTTGGCACGATCATCGTATCACACGTTTTATTTTCAACCTTCTAACAAAGTGCTTCTATATGATTCACGTCTTTATCTATTTCTAGGAAAATTATTTTTACGGTGGATAGGATCGTTCATAGTTAAAATTGTGTATCTACATGGCACAATTGATATTGAAAATTGAAATAATGGTCATATGTTCAAAATAAATAGAGAACGATTGAAGTACTAATTTGAATTTCCAAAGCACTTGGAGGAATCTCACAACCTAGTGGATCCTCTAACATCTCATTGATACAAGCTAAACAAAGGCACTATGTATATTATTGTATATTATGTACTAATAATTTTATTTTACAAATTGTTACATCATGAGTACCGGACCGAGGTAATTTCTAAGCTTTCCTATCTTAAATTTCTACATTTTCTTGATTAACTAAATAGACATATCGATTCATTAAAGACAATGTGCATTTTAAGTTGGGGGGATGTGTTATTAAGATAACTTAGTTTTGATACTTATGATGATTTCAATAATTTTCAAAATTTTCTTTTCTTTCTTTTCTTTTTCTTTTAAAACTTTTTCAAAAACAAACAAAAAAATATTTAATTGATATTAACTTTAGGAACTAATTTTAAAATTAGGAACTAATTTTGAGTTTAAAATTCGGAACTAATTTTTAGGTTAAAATTAATTTTAAAATTAGGAACTAATAACTAGATATTAGGAATAAGTTTAGTTTAGGGACTAACAATAACTAACTAAAAAAGAAAAAAATAAAAAAATAATATTTGGCTTGACACAGTTCTCAACAGAGAAATACTGTTGAAACGGCTGTCGTAGTCACTGTCGATGATGGCTCTTATAAAGGCAAAAAAAATTGCTTGGCCAAGAGTGACTGTCGAAGGTGTCATCGATGCACCTGTTGATAGCCACCGGCAAAAAGGGAAGCTATAAATAGATATTGGAGTTCTTTTTTCTTCAGAAATAAAACCCTAGTTTCTTTCAACAGCATCCACGCCTAAAATTCTTCCTTTCGACAGCCAAAACTCTTCCTGCACAATTTTTTTTTAAACTTTCATTAATCTTCAATCAAGTAAGTTCTCTTCTTTTTTTTTGATTTCTAGTGATTTGATCTAAGTAAAAAGTAAATTTTGTCTCAAAAACCTAGATCTGCAATTTATACGGACGAATTTGAGCAAATTAAAGTTAGATCTTTACTTCTTTTTAGATTAGGCAGAGTTTAGCAAAGATATGGGGATATTTGACAAATTTTATGGATTTACTATCATGATACGCTAAAATCAAGGGTAGAAAGTTAAAATCTCACATTTTAGCATTGTATTTCATGGAATTCTTGTATAATTATGATATATCAATTTCATGGAATAATAATCACATTAAAGTAGAATTTGATAATTTTTGAAGAAGAAATTGGAAAAATATGGAATTATACGAATGAATTTAATTATAAATTAAAAATATAAAAATATAAAAACTAATACAATAAGGACAAAAAGATGAAATCAACATAAAGAAAAATAATAAATAGAATAATTATGGGATAAATTCATATATAGATTTTTGAAATAATAGTTATTCTAAGTTATGAATTTTTGAAGAATGACATTAAAAAAACAGACAGTTTCTAAGAGGCCAATAGTGGAATTCTCTAGCTCTTCTTCTCCACAGAGAACTAGAATTGTAAAGGTAAATAAGAAAATCTTGGAGAAGTAAGATGATTTCAAGGTTTGGCCTAAACATGTGGTTGATTATTTAAAGCTAAATGAAAATTTAGCCTTCAGAGCACAAATGCTAGCCTCAGAATCGGAAGCATACAGAAGATGAACACGTCCCGGCATGCAATGAGATTACGCATGAGTTTTATGCTAACTTGCAACCAATAATGGGAGATCAGTATGGATACTCTATTGTCAAGGGCAGAGAGATACCGTTCATAAGGGAAGAAATCATAAGGATAATCCTTGCACGCAGTGTGCCTGAAGAGCACCCTTCTTTTGTGGATATCGTGAATGAGATAACAAGCGGCTCTCGTCAGTTCAAAGAGCTCTGCGAGAATATAAGCATGTCGCATTCAATGAGAGTTTTTTGAAGGTTGGATATGTCAGAAAGGAGTACATTTTGGTAAGTCTTTATATTAAATATTATATACTATCATCCTCTGCAACAACGGAGCTATATTCGAGTGATGTAGTAATGTTAAACATGATTATGGAAAGGCATGCATTCGATATCACATCTATCATGAACTTCGCAATAGTTCAATGTATGGGTTAAGCCCATGAGTGCATCCAATATCTGAGAATGACAAAACCCACTTAGTTTTGCCATCTTTGATATAAAGATTTGCATGAATTATGGAGTCCATCCACCATGAGGTGATACGTTTGAACCTCCTAAGTAACCATTTACAGATATCACTGTGCAAAGAAGCATGAGTGTCCGACACGCTTAGCAGGAACAACAGATGCAAAAAGAGCAATACCAAGTTGCTGCTAAACCTACCGGTCACAGAGAACAAGATTAGGAACATGTCGAATAAGGGCAAAAATAAGGAGATGCAGCATATGTTGCAACCTGACTAGATGAAGCAACACTCACACAATTAACGAGTCGATCATAAAGATGACAAACGCCTTCAATATGAGAATGAGCATTCTTGAAGACAGGCAAGCCCAAACCGAGCTTCGTCAATAACGTCATTATTGGCTACTCTCCAAAGTATTCAGATGAATTGCTGGAGGATGCTCCTGTTTCTGTAAATGAGGACAAAGGGATGAGCTAGGGGACCATAGGGTTCCGCTGGTATCAAAGACACAAGTGACAAGAAGGTTTTCATTAGAAATGTCATTGATATCGACTATAAAAGGGAGTAAGTTTTTTTGAAAACCAACTAAACCAGGTGTATTCTAACCCTAACCTCTTATATTATTTCTTAGTATATTAGTTTCATAGTTATATTTTTGATGCACTAAGCATATTGCATAATTTAAGTTGGGAGGTAGGATAGATACACTTTACTTTATCACAGTTAACTAACATATTTTATAAAAAAAAATTTAAAATTTTATTTCTTTGAAGTAAAAAAGTAAACTTAGAAGTATTTCACATTGCATATTTATGAGATAGATATCTTAATCATGATGTTTATATAATAGTAGTTCTTATATAGTCTTAATTAAGATTTTAAATTCGACAATAAGATATATGGATACTTAAGATTAGAGTTGAGTATACTTAAGTATGAATGTTCACATGAAAAATAAGTGTCTAAGAAATAAAAAAAAATACATATATATGTAAAGGGTTCCTTTACGTTAGATTGGAGTTTGAGACTTGACAGGACTTATTTACACACTCACAAGAGTACATAGGAGAGGAAAATTGAAAGTAAAAGTATATCTATGATACGATTTGAATGATCAAGCTAGATATGTAAGAGTATTAGATTATAAGTGATTTATTAAGATTGACATTTTTATAAATATCTGTGCATGTATCTCTAATTGAGATTGATATGGAAAAGAAGTGAAAAACCAAAAAAATGTAATAATATAGATAGTTAATAGGATACTAACATTTTTCTTTTTCTATGTTTTACACTTATCCTTATTTTTCTTTTTATTTATTTCTTAATTTCCAACATTTCTTTATATTTGTGGGTAACATTACTAGAAACCCTTATGAGACAACACTTGTCCACTAGGATAACCTAATGGGTTTAATAGCTTGTTGCAGTACTAAGTGCAATCGTGATTTCTACAAAAGTGAGTTAGGATTTATTTTTAGGTCTTTAGTTTATTTTCTTTAGTTTATAGATTTGTTGGGGACTAGTAAAACTCAAGTTGGGAGATGTGATTACATTTGAAAAGTGTAATATTTTAGTTCATTTTGTGCAAGCGTAATCCAATTTTGTTGATTAATATAAGAAATTAATAAAAAAAAATTGTTATTGATCAAATTCCTCACTATGATGATTTTTTTAGTGTTTTCTAATACTTTTGTAAGGTTTTATATGTAAGAAAATCGAAGTATCGAAGCGTATCTCAAATATTAGTTCAGAACTGTGTATTTTTAAGAATGACTATCGACAGCCATATGCCTGTTGTTGATAGCCGTTGACTATAAATCATGCCCAAGAGCAGCTGTCAATAGGCCCATCGAAGGGAGCAGCTGTAGATTTGATTTTTGGGGATTTTTGAGAAGAATTAAGAGTTTCCTTGTAAATAGAATTTTTATTAGAGTTTATAAGGCTATAAATAACCAATGAGTTTCAAGTTTTGTAACAATGTTTGAGATATAACAATGTAGAGTTTTATATTTTTAGATTTAAGATTTAGTTTTTGTACTCATTCATTGAAATCAATAAAAATTATTTTTCTCGTTATTTGTGGCCATGATGAGTATGAATGGTTAAATTCTTGAGCTGGATCAAATGGAATAACAAGCCCTAAGTAATTTACTCGTATGTATTCTTATATACTTATGAATTTTAATTTTTATATGTGGAATTGATATTTTTTGATTCTCTACTATCTCCGAAAGAATTAAATATAATTTTGAGTATTTGATGCTTTATACATTGATGATATATTCATTACTTAGTTTTTGATATACCGTAGATTTTTTAGGTACGGTGTGTACTAAGACTTTGAATGTTCAATTTTGTTATTTATATTGCATGCTTAGATAAACTTAAACTTCATATAAGGTTAATTAGGAAAAATTAGTCAAATTACCAAATTCATAATTTTATATATTGTGTAGTTAATTGAATTATTTTCCGATTGTAGGAAGATTAAGTGATGATCTATGTAACTAAGATAAAAAGGCATTAATATATCAATAAATTATCCTATGGGGAGTTATATCCATTTGACCAATAATTTTAGTTAAAGTAATTTTTCATCTCTAAACTTTAGTTTAGTTAATAAAAATCCAATCTCTTAAGTTCCGTAATTTATTCTAGTGTCACATAATTAACAAATGATTCTCGAGAGAATAATTTTGAGTTACTACCCAGATACTACTTGTCAATTTCTTGCACTTAGAAGTGTACGATTTAGATCACAGTCAATTCCCTCCTGGTGCATGGAGAAAATCATTTGCTATGGGCGGGCCCTATTTCTCGTGTAGGGCCTATTTGACCATGTATGGGACCCTGAAAATTCCTAGGGACCATAATTGTCAGACAACTGGTTGATCTGGTGTCTAGCGAAGTGCTTTACATGGGACTGCTCATTAGTCTCGCGTTCTAGGGCTTATACGCGGGGGTGACGTTTAGCCTGCATACTGGCTTAGCCTCGCGTGTTGGCCTAGCCTCACGCACTAGCTTAACCTCATGCGTGGGTCTAGCCTCACACATTGGCTTATTTACACTGGATTGAGATTTAGCTTGGCGTTTTATTTTATTTATGCTAGGTTGAGACTTAGCCTGATATTTTGTTTCATTTACACTAGGCTGAGACTTAACTTGGCGTTCTGTTTCATTTATGCCGGGCTAAGACTTAGCCTGGTGTTTTGCTTCGTTTATACCAGGCTAAGACTTAGCTTGGCATTCTGGTCTATTTCCAACAATTGCAAATTTTCAAGGCTACCAGGCGGCTTTGCATTTTTGTTCAGCCCCATGTTGAAGGTGGGCTTTGAGTGCTCTTCGACACGATCTCCGATTTTGGTTCCAAATTTGAGTCCTCCTTTGCGTAAAAATTGATTCCCTTTTAGCATCAAATGCAGGGATCTCCCTAATGATTGGGAGAGATGTGGTTTGTTCTAGTGAGTTA
>JAYEPQ010000011.1:19905847-19933347 GCA_036321105.1 Dracaena cambodiana | reverse complement strand
AAGATCATACCATCATACCAATATTGCACTTGCATAATCAACTACTTCGAACCAAAGATAAGGAAGCTAGTTCAAATTAACAAAACAACTCCATACATTAAATAAATGTGTAAGGCTCTGGTTGCTAAAATCCAATCCGGATCATTTTCAAGGTAGAATTTTAATGGATTGTGCAATACATCCATTAAATTAGTGAATGATTATAATTTATTAATAATAAGTAACACCATATTTCCTATAAATTCTGCTAATTTACTTTGCATTCAGAAAATCTTAACACTTAAAAAAATTTTGTGGAAGGCTAGGGTTACGCTTGGACAGACCTCATAATCTTGCAATTTCGGAGATGATCTGAATCCAAAATAACCGTTCTCGTTACGGCTTACACTCTATCAGATAATAAACCATGTAAGAACCTAAATATAAATAAGTATAAAATATTGTACAAACCATGTAAGAACCACGAAAGTAAATAAAAAATTTTAATTTTATAATAAACCATGTAAGAACCTAAATATAAATAAGTAGAAAATATTTTACAAAATAACTAGTCGTCCGAAGGACTACATATTTATTATGTAAAAAAGATATTTTTTTCTCATGAACAAATAAGATCTAGTACACATTTATTATATAAAACAAATAATTTTTACTTAACTCATATAACAACAACAACAACTAAGCCTTTTATCCCAAGTAATTGGGGGTAGACTACATGAACCAAAACAAATTATTCTTTCTTACAACAATTTTTACTTAATTCCTATAAATATGAAAAAGAAAAGGATTATAATTCTATAAAATTTATTATTCAAATATCCATACTATATAATACAAAACATATATTTTAATATATATCACCAGTAGATGAGAGTTAAAAGTTTATGAACATTTGATTATTTTCATCCTATGGAGTCAGACCCTCTTTGTCCAAACCCATACAGTTAATAGTTGGATATAAGTAATATTAATATAGGTAGTACGAAGCTGGACTCTAAGCATGGTGGTTTGACTCGAATTTTAACTAGGCTTAGCTTAATTTCCAATGTTAATAACAACCATGTCAACTTGGGAAATGTTTTGGTACCTGACATTTTGTTGCAGGAAAACTTTTCTCATCAGTTTGTTAATTTTGCAATGAGCGATATTTTCAAGTGTGGGTATGAAAAACTATAGTTCTTAGTATACGTTCTACCGAAAATAATAATAATAATAATAATAATAATAATAATAATAATAATAATAATAATAATAATAATAATAATAATAATAACAACAACAACTTGGAAAATGTAGAAAGAAGTTTTATGAGGGCTCGACTGAAAAAACACCCATTACTATTTTTCTTTCCATTTTTGATTTTCTATAGGCGAAATATTAGAAATCTACTAAAATAATTTATAATTATATTTAAATGGGTGCTTACTAGAAAAGAAAATTTATAAAAGGTTTATTAAATATACAATGTATAATAACCATAATTATGAGGTTTAGGGAATTAGGTATTTTCAATATTTGTATAGGAGAACCTTTTATCTTTGTTTTAAAAAGTTAATAGATCTTTTCTTCTCCAGGAAATAAAAGATAGTTTGTTTCTTTCAGTGCCATCTGCAGGTAAAATTCTCCCTTTTTTTCTATTTTTTTGCATTTTTTTCTGCTTATTACTTGAGTAAAAATGCGAGATAATTTCTTTTTTATATGAGATTTTTTTACTGGTAAATGGTTGCATGATACAATTTGAAAAAATTATTTCTTCTTTTTTTTTCTAAGTAAGTTTACATTTTTAATTTCTATTGTAGATGGGGTTTTTTTGTCCATTAAAATGTATTCTTTTGTTGTAATTGATTAATTGTATGGAGCCAAGAAGAACAATTGAACAAGAGTATATATGTTGAGTTTGAGATTCTTCTTGGAGATATTCCAACTACTAATTCAAGAACAATGGGGGAGAGAATAATGTCTTCCTTGTTGAGAAATCTACCAGATGAATCCTCTCTATCATCGACTTTTAATAGGTTGGATCTAGGAGAGAACAAATGCTAAGGATTTCACAGGCGAAATGCTCCATTTTCATTGATCGAGAAGTATACATGGTCAACATGGCGATAAGTTTCACAACTGGATATGGAAATCGTTATGGTCAATATGGCCAACTAGATAATGGAAATATTTATGGTCAATATGGTAACTCCCCGCATCCCAATATATAAGTAGCATTTGACGGTGCACTGTAGCAGAATATACCAAGTCTTAAAATGCATAAAAATAAGTATTTACTACTACGACATAGTTATATACATATACAAAAAGAATAACATTAAAATAAATGAACGATTTACTACAATAATAGAATAATTAAGTCAAGGGACATGAAAGGATCCAAAAATTAATACTCTTAATATAATCTAAAATTTAGAGTCTGAAAAATAAGAAATAAAAATAAATAACATTGTCTGTTTAATTGAAAGAATAGAAAATGGATAAAAAAAGGATCTTATATAAAATCTCTCAGCGTAAGCACCTATTGAGTTTTTGCTAGCTCCTCGGGACATGGTTCTAGGCTGATTGGGTCTTCACCTTCGGTAACCTACAAATCACTAGTGTCTAGGTCTGTCAATCCACGGCCATTAGAATGATCTAACAAGTATTGAAAGAACTGAGGTAATAACTTAAAGGTATGCTATATGTGATCTGTAATATATAATGAACAAAAATTACTGAAGTAGAAAACATATGAGAACATCATAAAAACTATATCATGTAAATTATGAATCATGAATTTAATTATCTGGTCCTTAATATAATGATGATCAACTGATAATAAATGCATGTTATTAATAACATTAAGCAAATACAGTAAAATAGAAATAAACATGTAACAAAACATAATATACTGCATTAATGTCTATTGTGAATTAATTCAGAAATGTTAAGAGGAAAAAGACACATATTTTAAGATCGTTTCGTACATATTTGGGACAATAGTCCCATAACTCTTGGTAATGCTCTAGGACCGTACCACTAGGTACTAAAGAAAAATACAATGGACGAGCTTACGCTCCTGGTCCTCAAGCCCTATAATATGACATGACACTGATCCAATAATCACCCAATGACCTCCTAGGTTAGGTCCTTAAAATTCGGCTCAATGATATATTTCCTCCCCTTACAGATGATAGCTAGATACTAGAGATGAAAGTGTAGGATCTAGATTTGTCAAAAATCTTTGACTTTGCTTATGCAAGTTGTCATGTACCAAAACCAAACAATATTGTCGATGGGATGCAGAAAAAGAGAATCGTCACTTCGCTCATGCACCATCTTTTAACTCTACTACCATCGGTAAAGCAGGAAGCCTAAAAGAACAAGATAAGAAAAATATCCACTGCGCCATCAAAAATTGTATATTTCTCAAAATATGTGTTCAAATTTATTTGTCCAATTCTCCCCTAATCCCATTATTTTGTTTTATGTGCTAAGCCTATAATTGAATCAGGCTAACATGTAAAAAAACGATATAAAGTGCCCATATATATTGGTTTTAATCATTATAGGCCAACGGAAAATATTTTAAATAATTGGATCATTAGGATAGATAAAAATAGTAATTATGTCAAAGAAATTATATTTTTGAAACAAAATAATCAGTTATATGAGGAAGTAATTAAATACTTTTAATTTATTTATTTTAAGGCCATAAAGTAACTTCCAGTTTATGAGAAATGTGTGATAAGTAGATAAGACATGGACTATACATATAATACAATAAGTAGAAGATTCTAAAGAGGCCAAAAAGTCAAAACTTATTAGAGTTTAATTAATATAGACACAACAAGACACTGCAATCCCGAATTATAGGCATATACCTTATCATAAATGATTTTATCTTTGTTACATGTAGTCCTCCCCTCTCAGAATTAAGTGTATTTAGGTGAGTAATTCATCTTTATATCCTACATCCTTGCTGTTTGTATTAAGTGCTTTGACTGAAATTTTTCTAAATAGTAGCTATGTAATCTATTAATAGTCTTAGTGGTGCTAAATTATAATAATGATTTATGTCTTTCAATGGCCCATCCTTGAGATTTTACACTCAAAAAGGACCTTTGGATTACTAAGAAAAATGATACCATAATATGGGGAAAAATAGATATCAACGATTGCTTATTAATTTTTTATGGATGCTAAAATTAATAGGCCTTAGAGGTTAAATAGAGAAGGTCAAGAGAGATTTACAATGAAAATAAATTATATGCAACTTGTGACAACCGTAATCCTTAAGTCATTGTATCGATTTACTTTGTATCATTCGTATTAGCTCTGTTGCCCTAATACTGATACTGATAGATATTGAGTAAATTAAATTATATCTTTTAATATAGTCTTTAATTTTAAATTTCACATAAATGAGACCTCTTATCTTATTATTTTGAATTTTTTCATATTTTTCTTAAATTATTTCGGATTAGCCAATTTTTGGACAAATATCCAATTAAAATAATCAAATTAAATAATAAATTCTAATTTAAAGCTCAAACCAACTCCAAATTTATCCTAGATACCCAATAGCCATGAACAAATTTGAATTGACCCTATAGTAAACTTGTAATTAAGATGATATTTAAGGATTTTTAATATTGCAGCATACTCACACTTCACAAACTATTTGACCCCAAATTAAATTCAGAAAATATGAGAAAAATCTATCTTCTTTCTCTCGCTCTCTTCTTCATTTTCTATTTATACCTTCAACCGTAATTTCCTCTCTATTTTTCTCAAATAAATTTCCAAGTATTCAAGCTGAGAGCGGGTTGAAAAATCTACAATATAGTCACATGAGCTTGTTCTTGAGTTTTCTTTCAAATCACCTCTAAACTTATCTATCAGCATGAAAAAATCTCTCTAAATCCTGTCCTTATCCCATAGGGTAATTCTTGGGAAATTTCTCTACTTTTAAGGTGTAATCGCATCAATATCGCTTTATTTCCAATTCGTGTTCAACTACAGGTAAGAATATACTCTCAAATCCTTTAAACATATGATTTCTTAATGTGATTTCCTCTCATGTGATATCGGATATATTATTAGCCCAATTGTATAATTATAAATGCTCAATCTTGCATATATCTTATGTTTTATTGCACATATCATACCGTACATGTTATATGTGTTCAAACCAGTGCAGACTATACACCAGTCCATTTTAAAATTGTCATAAGTTTTATATCTTAACTCCGATTGATATTATTCCAGTGCTATTAGAAAAATATTTCATAAAGTTACAATTTATCTAACTACTATTTCCCTAATTTATCGATTTTTTAATCCATAAATAGCCTACAAGTTGTATCATTACTGCTGTCACTCAGCAATAGCAAGCCATGACAAAATAGCTATAACTTTTGCTTTAGAACACCAATTGAGCCCATTCAAGTTTCATTAGGAAGTTAATAGAATTATTTAGGACTATATTTTAGACTCTAGATTTAATTCTGTTTCGGTCAAAAATAATCTACAAATCTCAGTTGTACCAGGT
The DNA here is from genome assembly GCA_036321105.1 of Dracaena cambodiana. Lineage (NCBI taxonomy): Eukaryota > Viridiplantae > Streptophyta > Magnoliopsida > Asparagales > Asparagaceae > Dracaena > Dracaena cambodiana. Next base: position 19,927,811 of record JAYEPQ010000011.1, on the reverse strand, counting down.
TCATAGCAACGGTATGTTTGTAGTAAAACAGCCATAAGTTTTGTTTTAGAATTCTAATTATGCTCATTTAAGATTCATTAGAAAGATAATTAAATTTTCTATAATTATAGGAAATCTTAGTCCCTAATCCCATTTTGTGCTAGTCAAACTAAACTTGGAAATTTAACTGTTCGTCAAACTGTAGCAACATAAGCACATGTGTCATGACCGTACTTACACCGCTTGATGTATGATATGATACACACACGCACAGGTCCAATGACTCTTGTTATTACCGGTATATGATGACTTCAGACATGTCATAACTCGTATTTAGGTATACATGATATATTTATGCATATACCACTTGATATAAAATATGATGTACATGCCACATATTTATTTATGTTATTCTTTCTTAGAAATGATACTTCACGCATATGAACATTTTCTATAACTCTTGTACCAGCTAATATCACTCTTTTACTTGCCAGTATTACCGTGCATGTTATTTCATATTCACATGGCTATTGATATATGTACAATTGTTGCATATGATACATTGATACTTAATATATATTACATTGTGGGAGTTTAAAATCATATCCAATTCGCTTAACAGCATACCATTCAGTTCGTATGAAAACCGGTACCATATGATTCTTACTAAATTCGCCTAATGGCATGCCATCAGGTTCATGTGGAAATATGTGACGCCCCAAATCATATAGGTGGGCCCGAATGTGTGTCCTAATATGGGTAGGGTGTCAACGATGAGAATTCTAAACACCGGAGACACGATGCCATTTTTTTCTTTCATACAATCAAAGGTAAGAGATATGAAAGTGTACACATAAACCAAATTAAAATATACCAAAAAAAATGAGGATCCTATAAGAAATTAGATACTGGCGCTCGACTTACTCCTGAAAATATGGACCCTCAATAAGTGGGTCCTCCTCTGCTACCGCTGTATGAGCTAGCAGATCTGGAGTGTAATAATAATCTTAGGGGTTAAAACTGAAACAAGAATACAAATCCAATCTAGTGCAATTCTATGAGAACTATATAAGGATGTGTATGAGGCATGCTACTAAGAAACAATATAAAAGAGTTATGCATATGAATATTAAAATGTGCTAAATAAAATATGAATCATGACGTACATTGTATATATAGTATAATATGATCAAACAATAAGATATGCCAAATATAACAAGAATCATGTGGTACATGTATGCATAAGAAAACTTGAATCATAAAACAATTGGTGTATATAGCATAATATTAATACACAAATTCTATCCTATCAGTTTAGATCTTAATGGTGGGGATTTCACATATTATAGGAGTGTACCGTACATGTCTGGTATCACGGTTCAAACCCGACATCACGTATCGGATCATTGATAGGAGAACTGGATATCACGTATGTACTCAGAATCACAATCCAAACACTGATCTCCAAACAAGTTGGTAGTACCGCTAGGCACAACTAAGAAAATAGATAGTACCAGTATATAAACTGGCAGATGCGTTCCAAATAATACAGGAGACTCCAATAACACATGTTTTATTCTACCATTTGGTTTTTTCGTACCCACAATACAATAAATGCTTTGTATTATCAATGCTATATATGCAATAAAGCTATATGAATCAATAACCAAGTGAATATGAGATGAGATGTACGTCAACACTGGTAAGTATAAGAGCAATACTAGCAGGTACAAGAGTTATAGGATAAAAGTAATACTAGCAGGTATAAGAATTACAGGATATATTCACTTTTGTGAGGTATCATTTCCAAGAAATAATAACATGTACTATAGTAACATGCATAATTAAACATATGTACATGTAAGCTGCATAAAAATAAAATGATACGCATGTCAATACTGATAAGTATAAGAGTAATACTAGTAAATACAAGAGTTATAAGACACGTTCATGTGCGTGAGATACCATTTCTAAGAAAGAATAACATGTATGAGTGATAATATCTATAAATAACATGTGTGCATGTAATTCATATCTTGTATTAAGTCGTATATGCACAAATATGGTATGTAAGTCTAAAAATAAGCTATGACAGGTCTGAAATTATTATGTATAGATAATAACAAAAGTAATTGAATATGTGTATATGGATATCATATCATAAAACAAGAGGCATATGTACAGATATAGAACATATGCTTGTGTTGTTGCAACTCAGCAGATATGTCAGATTTTCAAGTCTTTTTTAACTAGTGCAAAATAGAATTAAAGATTGTGATTCTGTATAGCTCTAAAGAATTCAATCACCTTTCTAATAAATCTTAAATGAGTTTAATTGGAGATTTACTATGGACATGCTACTGCTACTATAGACTTAGTACAACCGAGAATTTTAGATTAATTTTGACCAAGATAGAAATAATATTAGAGCCTAAAATCTTTTTAATTTGTATATAATTCAATTAGCTTCCTAATTAAATTTGAATGAACTCAATTGGAGCTATAAAGTAAAAGTTATCATTATTTTACCATGAACATGATACTACTAAACTGCTGACCTGATGCAACAACATTAGATTAAGTTTCAGATTATTTTTGGCTATGAAGATGGCTAAATTAAAATATCTCATAGTTAAAAGAATTTTAGTTTAATAGATTATCTTTCTAATAATATAAATGAGACCAATCAAAATTAAGATGTAAAAATTATGGTAGTTCTAAGACAGACTGTTATATAGGTCTGCACAGCAATACAATATATGCAATGTGATATACATAGTGTAATACATACCATGAAACTAAAGATATATGCAACTTTGAGTATTCAAAATCTTGAAATTGGGCTAATAATATATCTTGTATCATATGAGAGAAAATTGCAATAAGAATTTAAAAGTTTAAAGAGTTTGAGAGTGTATTCTTTCCTCTAGTTGAACCCAAATCAGAAATAAATCGACATTAATGTGATTGCTCCTCAAAAGTAGAAAAAATTTTCATGAGTCACTCAAGAGAATAAGAGCAGATCATGGAGAAAGTTTTTTCATGCTGGTGGTGAAGTTTAGAGTTGATTTGGAGAGGTTAAATTCAAGAACAAAACTCTTAAAATAATTTAATGGATTTTTAGTCCACTCTCAGCATGAATATTTGGCATTTTACTTGAAGGAATTAGAGAGGGAATTATGTTTTGAAGTCTGAAGAGAAAATAAAGAGGAATATGAGAGGAAGAAGCTTGATTTTTTTAGATTTTTCTGAATTTATGTCGGGAGTCAAACAGCTTGTGTAAAGTGAGTATGCGGTTATGTTAAAAACTCTTAAAATTTATCGTATTTACAAGTTTGTCATTGGGTCAATTTCTATTCAAATTTGGTGAAGAATGACTATTGGGCTTTTATAGATAAATTTGAAGTTGGTTGAAGGGTAAAATTGAAATTCTTGATTTAATTTGATTAGTTTAATTAAATATTTGCCCAAAAATTGATCGATCCGGAATAAGTCAAAAAAATATTAAAAATCTAAACTAATAAGATAAGAGGCCCCCACTCTATGATATTTGAGATATTTGAAAGTGGAGACTAGATTAAAGATATAACTCAATTTACTCAGTATTCGCTTGTATCAGTATCCAAGCTCCCGAACTGATATGTATGATACAAAAATAAACTGATACAAAAATTTAAGGATTAGGGTCGTTACATTTTACCAATTTAATAAAAAATATGTCCTCAAAATTTAAGTCAAGAATGGAAAATAACAATGAGATGGATGGTGAAGCCTTGATGGTTTAATAATGAGTTTAAATTCTAGGGTGGTCTACATATCTTTTGAATACTTAGATAAATAGAGAAAGCGTCTGTTTAGACCTGACAACCGGGCCGTGCCCGGCCCGGCCCGGCACGTCCCCCAAAGGGGCCGTGCCGTGCCGCCGGCATGGCACGGTTGCCCGGGCATAAGCCCGGGCTCGGCCCGCCGGCACGGCACGGCAGGCCCATGCCATGCCCGGGCCGGGCCGGGGGCCGGCCCGGCCTGGGTTTTTTTAAAACCAAAGGGGGAGATTTAATACATTGTAATAACAATAAAAAATAAATATTATATTATATTTTATCTTATTACATTCATATAATTGCTATATAAATCTCTTTAGAAATTATACAAAGCCCGAAGAGAGAGGAGAGGACCCTAACCGTCACCCTCAACTTGTTCTTAATATATTTTCTAAGAGATTTATAAGTTAAAAATTAAAAAAAAATTGAAAATACATGAATATCCTTACAAATTTAAATACTTTTAATCAAACTTTTTTTCTTCTGGTAAGCCTAAGATCTCTAGTACATCTTCATTAGTCAAGTCTTGTTCCCTATTTTCTGCGTCATACCAATCCTTCAAGCAGACACACATCTCCAATGTGTCCGACGCCATTGAGGTTCTCAAGTCCGTGAGCACTCTACCACCTGCGCTAAAAGCAGACTCCGATGCTACAGTAGACACTGGAGGAGTTAGTAGATCACGGGCCATGTTGGAAAGCACGGGATATGTTTTTCCTGTGATTTCCACCATGCCAAAATATCAAAGGATTCATAATTTTCAGAAGATGCGTTATCTTTATAGTTAGCTCTCTCTAAATAATAATGTAATTCATTAAAACATGTACTAGTTTGTCTTGCCTTTTTTCTGTGAAATAATGTAATTCATTAAAATATGTACTAGTTTGTCTTGCCTTTTTTCTGTGAAATACAGATGATATTATTGGATTACGAATTTTCCTAGTAGATAGTTCTTTTGTAATTTGTGTTGGCACACCATACATATCTTCATATGTTTTATACATAATATCTAAATATGTTTTAATATCATTAAGTAAATCCCTCACATTATTTTCATAAGACATATTTGTATAAAATAAATCTATTAATATTTCAAATCCATCTAACTTGCAACGGGGATCCACAACAGTTGCAAAATATAATAAGTATGGAAAATCTTTAAAATATTTATTAAATTTAATTTCCATAGGTTCAACAATACTTTCAAGTATAGATTAAATTTTACATTCATTAAAAACCGAACTAATTTTGGTTAGATAATATAATGCAATGTGTGTAATTGGGTAATAAGTTCCTAGCAGTACTCTAGATGCATTTTCAAATTTGCCTAAAAACTTAAAAATGCAATGCAACTGGTGCCATTCATTATTATCTAAACTATATATTGGTGACTTCATTTCATTAAAAGTATTTATTACATTTTTATACTGAATAGCTATGTTTAACATTTTATATGTAGAATTCCATCTTGTTCTAACATCTATAGGTACAATTCTAGGTGATATTTTCATATTTTTACATATTTGTTTAAATGCTTGTCTTCTTGGCCCACTATCTTTAATAAAAAGTAATATATATCTAAGTTTCATTAGTGAATCATTTACTATTTTTAATCCATCTTGAACGCATAAGTTTAGTATGTGACAAATACACCTAACGTGGAATAATTTTCCATCTAGAATTGGTTTTGTCATACTTTTAAGAATTCTAATTGCGGCCATATTTTCAGAAGTATTATCCAAAGAAATGGTAAATATTTTTTTATCTATTCCAAAATCTGAAAAAAACCACTTAGAAGAAATTGTGATAAATTATGTGCATTGTGAGAAAATTCAAATACCCTAAACCCTATTATTCTTTTCTGCATGCACCATTCTTGATCTATATAGTTTGCCATTACGTATAAATAATTAGTCATATTTTTAGCTTCCAAACAATCTGCAGTTATAACAACTCTAAAAATTAAAAAAGTAAAAATAGCAATTAAAGTGTCCCTCTGCTCTTTATATAGTTTGAACATGTCGGATGTACATGTTGAACGTGGGACTTTTTTATATTCGTCAGTAAATGCTGATTTACAAAATCTTTCAAATTTGCAATTTTCCAAAAAAATAAATGATTGTTCGTCCTGTATTATAAATCTTGCTAAATGTTCTCTTGTTTTAATTGGATCATATTTACGTATACCTAATGATACACCAAATGTGCTTATTTGTGTTTGTTGTGATACATTTGGTGGGTGATTTTTTTCTAGGTGTCTTTTAAAATGACCCGTTTCGCTACCTAAAGGAAACGAAAAAATTTTATGACAGTGTTTACACTTAGCTTTTCTAACATTATTTTCTATTATTTTTTCAAAATGTTTCCATATGTCCGATTTAACAGCCCTAGTAGATGTGGCAGTTTGTGTTTCGGGTATGGTTGTATCACTTGTTTCTTCCTAAGATACAGAAAATGGTATTTGAGGAGGTTGTTGTAAGGGTTGATATAGATTTTGATATTCTTCATCAGTTAAAAATGGAATAAAAGAACCCGTGGCTTGAGAGCAAGAAGCGTCAGATGAGTGTGGATCCATTTTAATAAAATCCCAAAAAAAACAAATTAAAATTCTCAAAGATACTTTAAATTATAAATACCTATTAACCGCTGAACTATTTGAAAGAGAGAGTGAAATATCTAGCTAGAGAGATGAAACTGGAAACCGAAATAGCGAAAAAAACCTTGCTTCAATGAGAAAACTTGCTTGGATCTTGTTTGGGAGACTTGCTTGCTTTAGACTTGTTGATCACTTGATTGAAACTTGCTTTGCTTGAAACTTCTTGAGAATTAAAGATTTTAGAAGATTTTTTAGAATGAATTTGGTGTATAAGAATGATGAATGGTAATAGAGGAGATAATGAGATATTTATAGAGAAATAAAGGTTTTATTTTGCAAAAAAAATTTACAAAAACCCCCCCCAATGGCTATTTTGACCGTTGGGGGAAAAATCTGTAATTTGTTTTTACAAAAAACCCCCCAACGACTATAAAAATAGCCGTTGGGGGGGTATTTGCAAAACAATTTGCAAAAACCCCCCCTAAACACCCCCAACGGCTATATTTTAAAAAAAAAAAATTCGGTCGTGCCGGTGCCAGGCCGTGCCCGGCACGTGCTGATAGTCAGGTCTACTCCTGTTAAGTATAACATGATAATATCATCCCCGCAGAGTATTCAATCCCTATGTAGTATAATGTTGATATTTAAATTTTCTTATTATGCGAGTATTCACTCAGTGATCCCAAATATTGTCATTTTAGGATTCTTATAGATAATTACTTGATAAAAATCTTATCAGTATTTGGACAAATCTAATAATCTATGGCAAGCTCCTAACAATGAAATAATAAACATATGTTGTTCATAGAGGACGAAGACGAAATTAGGAACGGAAATAAAGAAATGTTATAGAACAAAATAAGAAAATATTAAATGATATTGATTGCATGTATGTGGCAGAATTCTAAGGTCATGGGTCAAATAATAAAAATAATTGACTACTCTGATACTACACTGTGACGCCCCAAATCATACAGGTGGCCTGAGTATGTGTGTCCAAATATGGGTAGAGTGTTACCGGTATGAACTCTCAATACCGGAGTGTGCACAAGGCCATTTTTTTTATACAATCACATGCAAGAGATATGAAAGTATGAATAAAGAATATAAACTACAAGACTGATTCTATCTTCTACAACACACAGGCATAAATATAACAATATCCATATATATATATATATATATATATATATATATATATATATATATATATATATATATATAATAAGTAATATGTGCATCAAAAAATTGCTCATATAGGTCAAGTACAAAATCAGAATAGAGAAACTCAAATACTGAATTATACAAGAGCGTCTGGATGTCACGAACAAAATTAGAAAATATGATATATATATATATATATATATATATATATATATATATATATATATATATATATATATATATATATATATATATACAAACCAAAATGAAATATGCACAAAAGGATGAGGATCATACAAGAAGCTGAATACTAGTGCTTGGCCTACTCCGTTAAATATGGACTCTCGAGGAGTGGGTCCTCCTCTGCTATCGCTGTATGAGCTGGCAGACCTAGTGTGTGATAATTACAGGGGTTAAAACCCAAAAAAGAATACAAATCCAAACTCGTGCAATTATAGGGGAACCATATATGGATGTGCATGGGGAATGCTAGTAAGAAACAATATAAAAAAGGTATGCGCACAAATTTATGAGTAAGCTTAACGTAACATGAATCATGACGTATATGGTACATATAGTATAATGCGATCAAATAACAAGATATGCCAAATATAATAAGAATCATGTGGTACATAGCATGCATAAGAAAACTTGAATCATGAAATAATTAGTGTATATAGCATAATATTAAAACGCATATTCTATCCTATTAGTTTAGGATTGAATGATAGGGATATCACGTATTTTAGAAGTATGTCGTACATGTCTGGTACCATAGTGTAAATTTGGCCAGCACTTACTGGATCGTTGCTAGGTGAACTGGATATTCTATACATATCTGGGATCATGGCCAAACACAGGTCTCCAAACAAGCTAGTTGTATCGCTAGGCACAACTAGGAAATCGATAGTGCCAGTATACAAATCAACGGATGCATCCCAAGTAAGACAAGAGACTTCCACAATACGTGTTTTATTCCACCATTCATTTCTCCTATACCCAAAATATAGTAAATGTTAAATATTAATGTGACATATATAATAAAGTAACATGTATCAATAGCCATATTAATATGAGAAGACACGCATGTTGATACTGACAAGTACAAAAATAATACTAGTAGGTATAAGAGTTACAGTATAAGAATAATACTGACAGATACAAGAGTTATAGGACATGTTCACGTGTGTAAGGTATTATTTCCAAGCAAGAATAATATATACATGTGTAACATGCATAATTAAATATGGGTACATATAAGCCAGATGAAAATGAAACGACATGCATGTCAATACTCATAATATATAAGAGTAATACTAGCAAACAAAAGAATTACAAGACACGTTCACATGCATGAGGTATCATTTCCAAGCAAAAATAATATGTACAAGTAATAATATGCATAATTAACATGTGTGCATGAATTTAATATCTTGTATCAAGTGGTATATGCATAGATATGGCATATATGCCTAAATATGAGTTATGATAGGTCTGAAATTATCATATATAGGTAATAAAAGAATTATTAAACATGTGTACATGGGTATCATATCATAAAACAAGAGGTATATGTACAGACATAGAACATATGTGTGTTGCTGCAACTCAGTAGACATATCAGATTTTCAGGTCTTATTTGACTATTGCAAAATAGAATTAAAGATTTAGATTTTGCATAATCCTAGAGAATTCAATTATCTTTCTAATTAATTTTAAATAACCTCAATTGGAGTTTTAGAACAAAAGTTATGATTATTTTATTATGGACATGCTACTACTACTATAGACCGGGTATCGCTAAGATTTCTACATTAATTTTGACCAAAATAGAATTAAATTTAGAACTCAAAATCTTTATTAGTTCTAGATAATTCAATTTGTTTCCTAATAAAACTTGAATGACCTCAATTAAAGTTCTAGAGGAAAATTTATGGCCATTTTTCCATGAACATGGTACTGTTGAATTACAGACCTGGTTCAGCAATATTGGATCAACTTCCAGATTATTTTTTATTATGAAAATGGCTAAATTAGGGCTCCTCGTAGTTAAAAGAATTATATATTTAATAAATTATCTTTCTAATGGTACTTGAGTAAGGTCAATTGGAGTTAAAATACAAAAGTTATGGCAATTCTAAGATAGACTATTGCATAGGTCTGCACAGCGATATGATATATGCACATGTGATATGCACGGTATGATACATTCTATAAAACTCAAGATACATGCAAATTTAAGTATTCATAATCATAAAATTGGGTTAATAATATATCTGGTATTATATGAGAGGAAATTATAGTAAGAAATTACAAGTTTTGAGAGTGTATTCTTGACTCTAATTAAACCTAAATTGGTTATAAACGAATATTGATGCGATTACTCTTTAAAAGTGGAAAACTTTTCAAAAAATCATTAAAGAGAATAAGGGCATGTGCTGAAAAAGATTTTTCTACATTGGTGGAGAAGTTTAGAGTTGATTTGGAGAGGCTAAGCTCAAGAATAAAGCTCTTAGAACAATTTAATGGATTTTCAGCCCACTCTCAGACTGAATATTTGGCGATTAATTTGAGAAAATTAGAAAGGGAAATAAGATATGAAGTCTGAAGTGAAAATGAAGAAGAACACAAGAGGAGGAGGCTTGATTTTTTTTAGATCATTCTTAATTTATTTTGGAAGTCAAACAGCTGGTGTAAGGTGAGTATACTGCTATATTAAAAAACCCTTAAAATTCATCTTAATTACAAGTTTGTCATTGGATCAATTCCTATTCAAATTTGGTCAAAAATTGTTGTTGGGCTTATAAAATAAATTTGATGTTGGTGAAAGGGTAAAATTGAAATTCTTAATTTAATTTGATTATTTAATCGGGTATTTACCTAAAAATCGGTCGATTCGGATTAACTCAAGAAAAATATGAAAAAACTAAAATAATAAGATAAGAGGTCCTCGTTTTGTGAAATTTGAAATTGAAATTAGATTAAACGATATAATTCAATTTATTAAGTATTCAGACTTCCAAGCAGATATAGATGATACTAAATAAACTGATACAAGAGTTTAAGGTTTAGGGACATTACAAAACTGGTACCTATGATATTGTTAAATTCACGTAGTGATGTGACATCCGGTTAATATGGAAATCGGTAACATATAATTCTTGTTAAATTCATCTAGTGGTGTGTCATCCCATTCGTATGGAAACTTGTACCATAAACTTCCAATTAAATTCGCCTAGCGACATGTCATCTAGTTCGTGTGGAAACCAATATCATATGATCCCAGTTAAATTCGTCTAGCGGCATGCCATTCGATTCGTGTTGAAACCAATACTATATGATATCTTTTAAAATCACCTAGCCATTTAATTCATGTGGAAACCGGTACCATATACAACAACAACAACTAAGCCTTTTATCCCAAGTATTTGGGGTAGGCTACATGAACCAAAAAAAATCACGCCGGATCAATCACTTTGATATTCCGTCTCCATTCATTTCTATCAAATAATATCTCCTTATTTAAACTTCTAGACTCCATATCTTTACGTATCACCTCCACCTATATTTTCTTCGGTCTTTCTTTAGTTCTTCTAACTTGTCCTACATTGATAAACTCTTCTCTTCGAACTGGCGCACTTGCAGGCTTACGTTGCACATAACCAAACTATCGTGAGCGATTTTCTCGCATCTTCTCATCAATGGGAGCTACACCTACCTTAGCACGAATATCTTAATTTCTCACTTTATCTCACCTAGTGTTGTCGCACATCCAACGGAGCATGCATCTCTGCTACACTTATTTTCTGTGAATGACGTTTCTTTATAGCCTAATATTCCATGCCATATAATAAAACTGGTCTAATAGCAGTCTTATAAAATTTTTCTTTCAATCTTAATGGAATATTATGGCCGTATAAAACTCCCGTTGCCCTCCTCCATTTCAACCAGCCAACTGGTATCATATGGTTAATATTATTATCGATCTCTCCATCATTCTGAATAATAGAACCCAAATATCTTAACTGACTGCTCATTTGTATCTCTTACCTATCCAGTTTTACAGCATTATAATCTATAGTCCGTCGTTTACTAAATTTACACTCCATATATTCTGTTTTAAACCTACTCAATTTATAACCTTTAGATTCTAATATATGCCTCCATAACTCTAATTTGGCATTTACCCCTGCTCTTCTCTCATCAATTAAGACAATATCATCAGTAAATAGCATACACCAAGGTATCTCATCCTGAATGGTTTTAGTAAGCTCATTCATCACTATAGCAAATAAGAATGGGCTCAATGCATATCCTTGATGCAATCTAATTGTGATAGAAAACTCACTTGTTTAACCACCACATGTTCTGACATTGACCACTACTCCATCATACATATCCTTAATTATGTCAATATACTTGAAGGAAACTCTTTTCTTCATCAGTGTCCACCAAAGTATCTCTCATGGAATCTTATCATAGACTTTCTCTAAGTCAATAAATACCATATGCAAATCTCTATTTCTCTCACGGAATCGCTCTATAGGTTGACAAAGTAAATGAATAGTTTATGTCGTCGATCGTCCCGGCATAAATCCAAACTGGTTCTCCGATATTTTAACAGTTTGTCACAATCTATATTCAATTACCTTTTCCCAAAGCTTCAAAAGTGTGACACATGAGATTTATTCCCCGATAGTTAGAACAACGCTAAATATCGCTCTTATTCTTATACATAGGTACTAGGATACTCTTCCTCCATTTATTTGGTATTTTCTTAGTTTGCCAAATCTTGTTAAAAAGATCTGTTAGCCACCTCACACCAATCCCTCCTAAATATCTCCATACCTCTATAAGAATCTTATCTGGACCAACAGTTTTTTTTTATTTCATTCTCTTCAAGGTCTCTTTTACTTCAGACTCTTTAATTCTACGTATAAAACTATGATTCATATCCTCACATTGAATAGTAAGATCCCCCAAATCTTGAGTAAAACTAGCATCCTATAATATATCAAAATAATTTTTCTATCTTTCTTTAATCTCTTCGTCTCGAACTAGAGCCGTCTGATCATATCTTTAATACACTTTACAGTATATAAGTCTTTAGACTTTCTCTCTCTTATTCGAGCAATTCTAAATATATTCTTTTCTGCCTCTTTATTATCCAACTTCTCGTACACTTGTTTATATAATTTAGTTTTTGTATCTCGAACAGCTTTTTTAGTCTCCTACTTTGCTGGTTTATACTTCTCAAAACTTATTTTATTATTATTATTATTATTCTTCAAATCTCTATATAGATCTCGCTTGATCTTAATAGAATTTTTTACCTCTTTATTTTACCATAATGTATCCTTACATGGTGGAGCACCGCCCCTCGATTCACCGAATATATCTTTAGCTATCATTTTAATGCAGCTAGCCATTTTATTTCATGTTACATTAGGATCATCATGGTCCCTCCAATCGGCTTCTTGTACTACTCTATCTATAAAAACTTTTTGATTACTTTCTAATCGGCACCACTTAATCTTAGTATCTAACTTACACTTAATTTTTTTAAGTTTTTGTCTAATCTGAATATCAAAAATTAAGAGTTTATATTAGATAACTACACTCTCACTTGGCACTACCTTACAATCGATACAACTAGCTCTATATATCTACCCTCCTAGTTAAAAAGAAATCTATTTGGCTTGTCATGAGTATCATAGATTGTATTTTTACTCCCATACTTTATCTATTTTTGTTTATAAATAAATGTTACTTAAGTATTTTTAGTGTCTTTTCAGGTAATCTGATTCATATATGGAGATAGCATGAAATCAGAGCTGGATTAAGAAATCAAGTCCAGAAAAGAGTTCAAAGAGAGTAAAGCTACAATATTAAAATACTTCAGAGACCCAAAGTCAATTACAGTCAGAAAAATCAAACGTACAACACAAGAGACTCATGTAGAAGAAATTTTAACCGATTTTCCCAAATTATAGCCACCAAATGGCAGTATTTGCAGCCAAATAGTGGCCCAATGTGGGCCCATGCGCTGAGTTTTTATCGGTGGTTTCGTTGTAATTTTGTAGTTTTTAAGTTCTGTTAGAATTAGGGTTTGATTTCCGAAGCCTATATATTAGCCGTATCCTTGTACTCTAACGAGAATCTTGTAATTTTTGTACTCGTTTTTCATTAATAAAATTAGGATTTTGCTGAAGGAGTGACAGTCACAATACCATGCTCGAGAGGTACGTCATTGCTTTCTAATCTTTATTTATTTTTTTAGATAGAGTTAATTGCTTTTAAGTATATATTTATTCACTTTCTAAATTAGATTTTATTATGTTTATGAATAAAAAATCAATTTTGCTTATTAGGAATATGAGTAGCTAATTTTCTTTAGCCCTAGGATGTAGATAAAGTTAGTTTAATAGATCTAATATGGATTTATCTCATCTTCTTTCTAAAAAGAAATAAAATTATGATTTTTCTATAAATAAATAAAAGATAAAGTTCACAAATCATAACTCTTTGATAGATTATGCTTAATTAATATTTTGATAATCTATGCTTAGATGAAGTTTGGAATTCTTACTCTTTGATTATTTTTAGAATTATCAATAAATATTTTCCTATAAATAAACTGAATTGGATAAACTTGTAAATCTAATTTTTTTGATAGGTTATTCTTAAGTTCGGTCTTTTGATAGCCTATGCTTAGATTAGGGTTTGAAGTTTATTTCTTTTCTTTTGTTGAGATTTTCTAGTTATATGATTTATTTTTAAGAAAGATGTTATTTTTTATGGTCTATACTTGCACATTACTTGATAGGTCATACTTAGCAGCACTTGATTAAAATCAAATTAAAAACATCACCTTTTTAATATATTACTTAACCGTGCATAATTAAAAAGATAGGAATAAAGAGATAATTTATTGTTAGGCTATTATACTAATAGATTCAAAATGCTAGGCTAATATCTAGAATTTAAAACTTATCTTCTCTTAATCTAGAAACGCATAGTTAGTCCGTTAGACTAAAGAAAGAGTAAGAAACGTAAAAACACCTTAAATCCCTATAGGATGACATGTATAGCGCTACAACCGACACTGTATACTTGCAGTTTATCACATCAAGTTTTTGGCGTCGTTGCCGGAGATCGACGGTATTTTTCTTTTTTTTCTAAAGTTTTACGGGTTAATAGTGTGTGTTGAGTGTGCAAGGACCAGATATTGCAGATACAGGAAGAGAAAAAGAATTAGGGAAGCTCTAGAACTGCGTAGCAGAAACCAGAGAGTCAAACTCTCTAGTTTGACTGCCATTTAATGGCCATAGCCGCTATTTAGTGGCCCTAGAGGTATCTTCGGAACCAAACTTTTCTTCAGTTCTGTAGTTTTGGTCCTTGGTTCTGTAAAAAAATATAAAAAAATTTAGGAATAGTAGGAATCACATTTTTATTTGATCATATCCATTCCACCATTTTTCTCTCCACCACACCCCACTTCTTGCATTAGTTTAGGAAATTTACGCATACACTCACGGTCGTTGGTTCATGCCATATTGGACGCGTGATCAATTTGGTCAACTTGTGAGATCAGATTTGTTCATGGGAGACAAAATGGACCAGCCGATCCCCATCCTTCAGAATCGATATTACCCATTGCGCACATTACTTCCATCATGCATAAAACTTCCACACGCAGTGGGTAATCACTATGAGTTGAAGCCGCAGTACATCAGTATGCTTCCTAAATTCACTGGTTCTGATTCAGAGTATGCATATCTCTTTATCAGTGAATTTCAGAAAGTATGCGTGATGATAAAACTGCAACACTTATAAGAGGACGCAATTAAGCTTCGCTTCATTCCCTTTGCACTTAAGGATAATGCCAAGAAGTGGTTGTACACTATACCTACTGATTCAATCACTACTTGAGATGAATTCGTTACGGTGTTTCTTAAAAAGTATTATCCCATGCAAAAAACGGTAAGGATACGAAATCAAATCAATCAATTCCGTCAAGTGCCGGGAGAATCCTTCTGGAAATACTTGGAACGGTTCACTGACTTATTAGCTCAGTGCCCCCACTATGCAATAGAAAAGTGGCGGTTGTGTCAAATCGTGTACAAAGGACTCGATTACACATCCAAACTCTTCTTGAGTCTATGTGTTAGGGAGAGCTCATGAGAAAGAACGAGGATGATGCATGGGACATTTTTAAGGACCTATCGTGGAAGACTATGTAGTGGGAGAGTCCCACTGAGAAGCCCAGCGTATCAACTTTTGCGCATAAGGGTGGGATCCATAGCGTCGACAGCTCTATAGCTGCCGAAACTAAAATTGCAGCCCTTATGAGGAGAATTGAGGCATTGGAGACTACTCGAGCTCCATAGATAGGTCAAGTAAATCAAATCAAAAGTCCCACATGCTTTAATTGCGAAACTCCGAATCATGTTATGGAGGAGTGTCCATTATTAACGAATCTCATGGGTCCCACTCTTGAACAGGCTAACGCCTTGTATCAACAACCCATGAACAATCCTTACGTTCCTACATACAATCCTGGCTGGAGTAACCATCCAAATTTATCATGGGTTCAGGGACAATATCAGGGGGGCCCTAACCCTAACATGTAACCTCTAGCCAATGGTCAGTTCCCAAGATCAAATGTGAGTGCTTATCAACACCCAAATGTATCAATTATGGGAACAACCAGAATAGACCACCTGCACAAAACTACTCACATCCACAACTGGGGTCTAATAATGAACAAGAAAAGTGACTTCAGTCACTTGAGAAATACGTTGAAAATATTCTCAAGTCTCATTCCAAGTTTAACACGCATATGTCCAACCTTGACACACACATGCAAAATCTTATGAAAGTGTCAATTGATTTTATTCAAAGTACAGGTCAACAACTGCTCGTGAACTCTCAATCTATTAAGAATGTAGAGCAGCAGGTTTGACAACAAATGAGTGAACGTGGCCAGGGTACATTTCCAAGTCAACCCATAACGAACCCTAATGCCAGTTCCTCAAACTCCAATCAGTCGCATAAAGAAAATAGATTAAGGGATAAAGAAAAGAAAAATGAGGATAACCAAAAATCAAGAAAAATAAAAAAAAATTATACAAAAGAAAGAAAATTCTTTTTTTAATTATATTTTCTTCAATCAATCACACTAATATACAAACTCAAGAACACATTTAAATTATTCAAATTAAGCGACATATTAGATACACTTATTATTTTAATCAAAACTTTAAATCTTATCTTTCGATACCCACTAACAGATAATCCATTGGATTCTGTACATCTACATGCACGTATGATAGTCTACTTTGGACTTGGATTCCAACTCTAACTCATGATTCATTTCCTCTCTCATAATAAAAATCTTTTTTCTTTTTCTTTTTTTTAATTTTTTTAAGAATATTTTACCTTTCATGCAAATATTCAGCTTGCTTAGGTGTAAAGTACCCGATTACTCGGATCATACTTTTTTTCTCACTATTGAGGCTATTGCCTTAATACCAGGCGCACCCCATTTTTTTATCATTCTCGAGACTATTGCCTTAATACCAGGCGCACCTCATTTTTTTATTCTCACTTTTTTTATCATTTTTTCTTTCTTTTTTTATTTAGAGAGAGAAGACTTACTCAATCGTTATCATCTTTATCCTTAACTTAATAAACTATTGTGAAGTGAAAAATTAATGTATACTTGCCTCAAAATTACTGTTAACGGTATTTATTTTTCAGATTTTAATTTTTTTCATCAAATTCTTAGTGTATTGTCCAATCTACTCTCCTGTCCAACATCAAATCTAAATTTATCCCTTTATCTATAATTAGGTTGATCTATTGATGAAAATATAATTTTTTTTTCTAGTTTTTTCTGCTTTTTTTGGTTAGTTTCCATAAAAACTATCCGTAGTGTAAAATAAAGAAACCCCAAAAAAAATCTAAAAATAAAATAAAAATCCTAAAAAACTAAAAATCCTAGAAAAACACAAAAAAAATATCCTAACCCACTCCCCCAAACCTAAACTCGTGTATACCCTCGTACACAAATAAAGGGTGGTAAAATAAATAAGAAAACTATTATATAAATACTATACAAATAATGAGAGTCATAAAAAATTATGATCTCAATATCATCACCCTATTAATGCATGGAAAGGGGTTACAACCTCTCGATCGCTTACCGCTTTCATAGTGTGTGTGTTTTAAATGTGAAGAGGGTGCATTATTATATCTCATCATCCTCCTACAAGTCACGAAATTACCTGTCTGTCTCTTATGCCGCCCTCATTTTTTCTTTGTCCGCATGTAAGCATTAATAATTAGGTTAAAGAATTCTTCATGATAAACCTGCCAATCATCATTAGTAACAAGCATACATGTAGAAATATCATGAGGTAAGAAGAGTGCAATATAATCAAGTGAATGTGGTGGTGGCCCTTCTAACTCACGAAGTAATGCGAGGTCCTTTGCAAACAAATTCTCAAAATTTTGCTCATAAATCAATGGCACACTTGCACATGTATCATCATACATAGAATCAATATGTGTCAATTCATCTAATAATATGAGCTCATCCTCGAAAATTTGCTCAAATGAGGGTTTGTCATCAGTGCAAGAGATCGAATGAGAGTGCAAACTATGAATCATATTGACCTCAATGAGGGAGCTCGTTGTGTGCTCATCCATATTGAATATGTTCAATGCCACAGTCATATTCCTAAATGATAGCTTCATGAGGCCACTCCTACAATCAATTAATGCATTTAATGTTATAAGAAATGGTCTACCTAAGAAAACAGAAATTTGATTGCATGGATTGGAAATCAACTCAGTTTCTAAGACAATGAAGTTTACAGGAAAGATGAACTTACCGACCTTAATGAACACATCTTTAACCATACCAAATGGTCTCTTAATTGAATGATCAGCTAATTGTAATGTGATCTTGGTAGGTTGAATTTTTCCTAACCCTAGTTGCTGATAAATAGTGTAAGGAAGTAAGTTGACACTTGTCTCTAGATCAAGCAATGCCCTATCAAATATAGTGTTTCCAATTATGCATGAGATTGTTGGGTAATCTGGATCTTTGTACTTGACAGGCAAGGAGTTAGAGATAATTTGCGATATATTTACAATAAGAAAAACTTTCTTAGAAACGTTTCTTACTCATTTTTTAGTATATAAATTCTTGAGAAATTTGGCATAAGTAGGAACATATTGTATAATATCAAGGAGCGGAATATTAACCTTCACTTGCTGAAATATTTCAAGAATCTTTTCTACTTGCGGTGAAGGCTTCCTAAGCTGATTGGGATATCGTATTTTTAGCTTAGGAACAGGTTCTTCTGAATGAGTATGTAACGGTGATGGAGGTGATGGAGATGATCATGGAAAAAGGGGTGGAAGAGATGGTGTAGCCTATGAAATAGTAGGAGTGAGATCAAGGGGCATGACTACATTATTGTCTACTTGCTTGCCAGATCTGAGAGTGTGAATGGTATTGCATTGGTGAACATGCGGCAAATTGGAGTTTGAGGAACTAGCATTATGGTTCGTTAAGGGTTGACTTGAAAAAGTACCATTACCACGTTCACTCATTTGACTCACTAATTGTCCAACCTGGTGCTCAACATTCTTAATAGATTGAGAGTTCACGAGCAGGTGCTGATCTATTCTTTGAATAAAATCAGTTGACACTTTCATAAGATTTTGCATGTGCGGTTAAGGTTGGACATATGCATGTCAAATTTGGAATGAGACTTGAAAAGATTTTTAACGTTCTTTCCTAAGTGACTGGAGTCGTTTTTCTTGATCATTATTAGACCCCTGTTATGGATGTGAGTCGTTTTGTACAGGTGGTCTATTCTGGTTGTTCCCATAATTTGAAGTGTATGGGTATTGATAAATACTCACATTTGATCTTGGAAACTAACCATTAGCTGGAGGTTGCATGTTAGGATTAGAGGCCCCCTGATATTTCCCCTGACCAAATGAGAGATTTGGATGGTTTCTCCAGCCAAGATTGTATATCGGAGCATAAAGATTGTTTATGGGTTGTTGATACAAGGCGTTAACTTACTCAAGTGTGGATCACATGAGATTCATTAATAATAGACACTCCTCCATAATGTAATTCGGAGTTCCGCAATTAAAGTATGTGAAAACTTGAATTTGATTTACCTAACCCACCGGTGGAGCACTAGGAGTCTCCAATATCTCAATTCTCCTCATAAGGGCTGCAATCTTAGCTTCGACAGTTATAGAGCTGTCAACGCTATGGATCCCACCCTTATGCGCAGAACTTGATGCACTGGGTTTCTCAGCTGAACTCTCCCACTGCATGGTCTTTCACGATAGGTCCTTAAGAAAGTCCCATGCTTCATCTCGTTCTTTCTCATGAACTCCCCTTGACACAGACTCAAGAAGAGTTTTGGATGTATAATTAAGTCCTTCATACATAATTTGACACTACCGCCACTTTTCTATCGCATGGTGGGGTCACTGAGCTAAAAGATTCTTGAACTGTTCCAAATATTTCCAGGAAGGTTCTCTCGGCACTTGACGAAATTGATTGATTTGATTTCGAATTCTGGTCGTCTTGTGCGTGGTATAATACTCCTTAAGAAATACTGCAACAAATTCATCCTAAGTAGTGAATGAATTAGTAGGTATACTATACAACCACTTCTTGGCATTATCCTTAAGAGTGAATGGGATGAAACGGAGCTTAATTGTATCCTCCGATAAGTTCTGCAGTTTTATCATCATGCGTACTTCTTAAAATTCACTGATTAAGAGATATGCATCCTCTGAATCAGAACCAGTGAATTTAGGAAGCATGCTGATGTACTACGGCTTCAATTCATAATGATTACCCACGGCGTGTGAAAGTTTTATACATGATGGTAGTGATGTGCGCAACGGGTAATATCGATCCTGAAGAATCGGAATTGGTTGGTCCATGTTATCCCCCATGAACAAATGTGATCTCACTAGTCGACCAAATTGATCATGGGTCCAATGTGGCATGAACCAGCGACCGTGAGTGTATGCGTAAATTTCCTAAACTAATGCAAGAAGTGGGGTGTGGTGGAGATAAAACGGTGGAATAGATATGATCAAAGAAAAGATGTGATTCCTACTTCTTTTTTGTATTTTTTTTACAGAACCAGGGACACTAGACACAGAAACAGAGAAACTTTGGGGGAAAAAGTAACCAAAATTGCCGCTAAATAGCAGCAATTGCTGCTATTTGGCGGTAAAACTAGCGAGTTTAGATCCCTGGTTTTTTCAGTGAACTTACGGGACTCTTCTTGTCCCTTTTTACTTCCTGTATCTGAAGTTCCAGATTTGCACACTCAAAACACACTGTTAACCCGTAAAATATTAGAAAAAGTAAGAAAAATGCCATCGATCCTGGCAACGGCACCAAAAAGTTGATGTGATAATTTAACTCTAAGCGTACAGTATCGCTGTAGCACTTTATAGGTCGTTTCACAGAGATCTCAGGTGTTTTGCAATTCTCACTATTCCTATTATTCTAACAGACTAACTAAAGATTTTTAGTTGATGTTGAGTTTATCTAATTAGCCTAAGATATACAGTCAACTAGTTTCCAACTATGAATTATTTCTATTATTTTCTTCCTATCATAAAAATTTAATCTTTTAGTTTTAATCCTTACTTAAAATATTCTAAGCATGAGATATCAAGTAGTGTGCAAGTATAACTCATCAAAAAAACTACTTTTCATAAAAGCAAACTAAATCATTAGATAATTCGATAAAACAAGATGAAAATCAACAACCCCAAACCCTAACTAAGAAGATAAAAATCAACAACACCAAAACCCAAACCCTAACCCCAAGCCCTAACTATCAAGAAACTTAACTCAAGTATAACCTATCAAAGTATTAATCTACGAGTTCTTGTATTTTAATCTTTTAATAGAAATATCATGTCTTTATTATTTTAATTAGGAAGAAAATATTAGAGAGCAACTACATGATGGATTCTAGTTTCATCTACATTCTAGAGTTAAGCTAAATTAGCTACTCATAATTCTAGTAAGTAAAATCATATTTTTATTCATGAAAGCAATTAAATCTAATTTAGAAAGCAAATAAATCTAAACTAGAAATCAATTAAAAGAGAATTAGCTAAGAAAAATTGAAGAACAGCAAAGGTTAACTCTGGATCCAGTATTGTGGCCGTCTTTGTGCCTCTTTGTGCCTCCTCTTTGTGCCTCTGGATCCTGCAAAAAAATCACCCTGTCTGGCCCTCTTTGTGCCTCCAATTGGCAGAAAAATGCCGCTAAATAGCGGCATTGTAGTGGTGATTTCTTCTGGTTTTTCTTCTACATGAGTCTCATGTCTTG